>CAUZXS010001558.1:0-7500 GCA_963585895.1 Sepioteuthis lessoniana
CACAGTGTTAATATGCGGTAAAACCAAATCCAAATAATCAATTTATTAAACTCTTTTTGCGTCCTTGACTCCTCAATATTTCAGAAGTTTTAAAACGTCCGGTTTTCTATCTTACAACACCTTATTCCTATTAGAAATCCATTTAAATTTATGAGTATATAACAGTTAATATTGTTGTTCATAAATTCAACTCACACAAGCACCTGTCCGACGATTGTGTCTTAAGACAGAAGAAAAAAGTACGGTGATTATAAAAAAGTTACCGGTATTTGAGAAATTTTAATTAAATTGGTTCATATTTCGAATATCGTCTTTCTTCCTTGTTTGGAATAGGATTACCCCTGCAAAAATCATTTTAAGAATATTAATAACTATGTGAAAAAATGTTTTGTAACTTAAAACCTGTCTCGCTCTGCTGATATTGTACTACCAGTACTTGACACCCCCACACACACACAATAGCAATATATATATCCATGATAAAATATCAATATCAATATATATATATATATATATATATATATATATATATATATATTCATTTTTTGTAAACTGATATTTTATAAATCAATAATATGAGATTATTGACGTTCAAATCTGTATCCTGATAATCTTTTAGAAGTTGATTAACGTGTTTTTGAAGGTATAGTACTTATTTACAAAGTTGAAGATAAAATGTATTTATATATTCAAAGACACTTTTAGAAAAATGCATAAATAACATCTTGCACTTGTTGATGCCTGCGGTTCAGATTCTGATGGATGATTCTGGTTGCATACCGACCTGAATGCTACTGCTTTGTGCTAATAGTAGATAGACTTTTGTCTTTTATGTGTAAAAGCGAAACAAATTCATCGATCGTATGTCCTATTGTACATTATATTTCGCAGGAAGCAATTTTACTGATATTATAAATGATAGCATTTTTATATCTAAATTGTATTATATTTCAAGAGATGTAGAAAAATCTAAAATTGCTAATTCAGTCATGAACACAGCTTAAGTATTTGATGCGATATTTCTTTAGATTATTATGTATATTTACCCAACTCCACTGCGCAAGAAGGATATAATACAATGTCAATTTTTTGAGGAGTTTAACAGGTTTGAATTCAGATATTGTTTTTATTAGTCCGATTCCTATTACAAGATAAAAGATCCCAGGTTTTCCTACCCTTTTCCCACTGTTGGAGGAAGGAAAATTGGATTCATAGCTTTTACAAAGGTATTAGCTTTTTGCAAACTGCACGCACTGTTTTCCAAGATTTGAACCCGGGTCACCATGTCCATTTCCTACAAAAGTAACCATGATATTATAAGTAGTTTATTATATATAATGACGAAGGGTATCTAGATATTGTAAACACACACACAAGGATATATATATATATATATATATATATATATATATATATATATATATATATATATATATATTTATATATATATATATATATATATATATATATATATATATATATATATATATATATATATATATATGTGTGTGTGTGTGTGTGTGTCTAATAGTTCAAAACAATTTAATCAAACACCTTGTCCATTGACTTAATTGAACATATTGTATACATGATGTATGTACAAAATTATGGAGATAATTTGATTTCAAGTTGTTAATTTAAGTTTTAATCAATCAAAAAGGGCTCGCATTATGGATCTATTTTTAGAAATCTAGGGAATCAATATTATCTAATTGAATATATATATATATATATATATATATATATATATATATATATATGTGTGTGTGTGTGTGTGTGTGTGTGTGTGTGTGTGTGTGTGTGTGTGTGTGTGTGTGTAAAAGGTAAAATTGGTGATCGTAGTCGACGTTGACAAGAAAGCTCCCTTTTCAATAGCTACTCCAAGGAAGTGTCATGGAGGGCACTGCACTTTTCCCTGGATTGCTCCATTTTACCATTTATACATACATTATAATGATGAGTATTAACCAAAGAGGTATCAGTACATTTTTTGAGTCTTTGGTATGGCTTGACCTTGGATTAAACCCCGGTCTTCATGATCAGTGTATATATATATATATATATATATATATATATATATATATATATATATATGTGTGTGTGTGTGTGTGTGTGTGTGTCTGTGTGTGTGTGTGTGTGTGTGTGTGTATGTGCGTGTGTGTGTATGTGTGTGTGTGTGTGTATGTATGTGTGCGCGTGTGTTTGTATGTCACAATATAATAATTCTTATGTATAGTCATATATTAGCCTTTAAAATATACATTATATGAGTAAAAGCTGTCCACATACACACACAGATATACACATAGAGACACAAACACAAACACACGTTGATATGCGCACATACGCACACAGTAATACACACGTGGTTCCTCCTCTCATATATATATATATATATATATATATATATATATATATATATATATATATATTATCGAATTATTGGAATTTTCTTTAAGGGTCAGTTGGGCTTGTTTTTTTTTAACACTGATCATTCTATCCATCTATCCATTTTCATTGTATGATTTAAGCATTTCCCATCCAGTAAAAAGATTTATGCATTATTATCCCATGCATTTTCATCTTTCGCAGATAATATTGTAACGAGAATTTTACTGAAGTAAACAGATCGATTCCTAATCACTTTTTTTTTTAAAATTTTTCTTGAAAAAGTTTCATTTACATTTCAGTGTACTACGGTCAAAAGAGAAAAAAAAATTAAAAAATGCATCACATTATTTCATTGAATAGTTTTCCAGATCTTTTTTTAATGTCTGATTTATTTAATGGTATTTCTAATATTATAATGTAGGGTATGATTATATGCGTATTGTCAAATGATAAATTATGATATTTATGTGTTATATTTCCATTAAATTATTCAATTTTCTCTTATCGTTATCTGTCTACCTATCTATCTATCTATCTATCTATCAGTACACACACACACACACACACACACACACACACACATATATATATATATATATATATATATATATATATATCTTAAGTTGGTGACCGTAGTCAAGCCTGACCCAAAGGGTGCCTTTTCAATCGCTACAACACCACAGTGGAGGAGAAGGCTCTAATATATATATATATATATATATATATATATATATATATATATATATATATATATATATATATATATATATATAAAGTGAGTAAAATATTAAATTTGTTATCAAATAAAAAGCTTCGAATATATAACATATTTTGTATTATATGAAATATTTCTTTAGTAAATATCTGTGCGTGTGCGTGAAAATAATCAAAATTGGATTGGATAGAATGTTTTGCTGGAAAACAGTACTCTTTCGCAAGGACAACACCATTGCTGATACAATTTTGCTAACAAACAGTTAATCCTAAGTGTTTTTTTTTTTTATTTCTCACTGTTTCTTTAAAATAGGATCTTCGAATTGCCTAGCCGTCAATGGACGTTTCCTCTTTAACTCAACGATAAAAAAAAACAACTTTTCTTTCAATCTTTCTTTCTTTCTTTCATTCTTTCTACATATATTCTGTCAGCAACGTGTTTGTAATGTAGAGCATTATACATCATAATTAACTTCCTGGTTTATTGACTTCTCATTTGATTTTTCTTGTTTTTTACATTTGGCTTATTCGGCGTGTTTTAATATGAGATTTCTAACGTTTAGTTCAATTTCTGATATCTTTCTTATTCCTTTCAAAGTGTGTTTTTTCATTTGTTCATTAAATTCCTCTCGCTTTGTAGAATGGCATTCAATATTCCAACGTGCTTGTAACAGTAATTAGTAGTTAATTACCTAATTGGTTTGCTCTTTGACCGTTCATTTGTCCTTTCTCACAATTCTTTTCCTTGTACTGAATATTTGTCTCTACTGAATATAAATTGCTCTCTTTATTGCAAAACAGTTTCAATTAACCTTGATGCCTCCTGTTTCTCAGCAAACATTTCTAAATCATCGATATACATACTTACTTTTGCTCTGCCCTGTCGGTGGGGCTTATAATATGCTGACTGTATCCCTTGTAGAGGGACCTTACAAAATTTATTATCTTGTGTAAGACATATAACTGCATCTGACGGCGAGGGTTGAGTTTTGAAAGTTTGGAGAGTGTGGAGTGTCTCCTCATTGTTATTTGTCACAGGTCCATTTTAAAGTAGTGTATTTGTGCCCGTTAGAACCCTTTTGGGGGGCTAATCAGATATGTTTAATAAGTATTCACATTTGATTGGACAGTGAGACAAATAATCTCTCAATAAACAATTGGACCAAAAATGTAAAACGTATAATGAACGCTATTCCCTAAACTATATAGATAAAAACAAACAAACTTTAGAACTATTAAGAAAACTTTAGAATAAATCAATCGATAAATCAATCAATCAATCAATGATATAAAGTCAAATGGTTTCAAAGTCTTTTAGTGAGCTGATATAATGATTTTTATTTTCTGAAGATTAACTCCAATGGTATATTGGATATAAAAGCAAAAAGAAATGGGACATATAATATCCCAGTAATGTCCATATTTCAATAGCATTATTTTGCAGAAGCTTCAGTGTTTGTTGAATGGTTGATTGATTGATTCGTTGATTAGTTGTCAGTTACGTCAGTTCTTGTTAAGTTACTTCATACCAAAATCAGTGTTTCCTTTACAGAAGTATGCTTTCCAATGAAATAATGATACTAATATTTTTTCAAACAATTAAACAGGAATGCTTCCAAGTTGTATTCGTGCCAGTACTATTGTATGATTACACCACTTGAACTTTTACGAAACACTGGGAAAACAAAGCTCGATGTAAACTTCACAAGGAAGCTGCACGCATAAAATTTGCAGTTGTTCGGCGATTTACGTTCCATATTTCAAAAAGTTAAAGAAAGACGAGAAAAACATTTTAAAAAGGACGTGAAAATAAGAACTGATAAGCAACGTCGTTCTATGGAAATACCATTGTTGGACGACTAGCAAAAACTGATATTCAACAGCCTTTTGCAAACCCAGGGTGTCCTCTATAGCAAACCTACGGAGAGCGATTGCCATTTGGGATAAAGAGAGAGATAGAGAGAGAGAGAGAAAGAGAGAGAGAAAGAAAGAGAGAGAGAGAGAGAGTGTGTGTGTGTGTGTGTGTGTGTTGAATGAAACCCTGCTTGCAGTACTCCTTGATAAAGATAACAGTATGGTAAGTAGCAGTGGTATTGCTAATAATTTATACAAAATTATAATTTCATAATAAACTTCGTTGAATTTTATTTCTCGGATATCTACCTGACACAATACATATTTACCAACCCCTCCGCTCGGGTAGGATAGGACACAAAGTCAATTTTTAAATAGAGATTAACAGGTTTTAATTCAGAGTTTTCCTTCTCCTAGACTAGTTGCCTCACCAAGGCTGAAGAACCTAGTCTGCCCTACTATTTACCCAGAGCTGGAGGGAGAATAATATGATTCATACCTTTCACAAGGGTTTTAGTGCTATGTGAATGCAATCCGTCTCGTCCAGGATTTGGACTCGCGTCGCCGTGTTCATTTCCTACGACGATAACCATTACACCACGGACACCTCCTCTATCTCCCTGACACTATAGATTACATGACAATCACCTAAGTCTTTCATGATTTGTTCCTTATTGCCCAACAAATTGTACTTAACACTGTTTTAAACTGGGAATTGACTTATATATTTAATGAGTTAATCCGTTGGTTTTTTTGGTTGGTTAGTTGGTTTTAACCCTTGCTTGGTTATGCCGAGGTTTGGTTAAAGCAACTTAATATTCAGTAACCACAATTTGTTTGCACACCGTTAATGTTTGAAATATTTCCAATTTAATACTTTTAGTATGTACACAGTCATATGGTCAGAATTATTAATGCACAATATAATTAATTTCCACATTGTTTTATGGTTTTAAGTATTTCAAGCAATCAAATGGATTCACTTAACCAATTTTGTCAAGAACCACAGATTCAAGTAAGATTTTAATGTAAATAATTTTATGAAACATATTTTGTTGCTTGATAGCATTTCATTTCATTATTGTGTTGTAAAAGTATTTTCTCCAAGCATTATTCGGCTGGAGCTGTAGAAAACGGTAACTGCCCTTCTGAAGAGAGTAAGACCTCTCGCCAACCAGTGTGTCCTAGGTACGACACAAAACTGTATGTGATTGTTGGGCTACAGTTTTCATTCATTGCCACCTCCCATATATATATATATATATATATATATATATATATATATATATATATATATATATATATATATATATATATATATTTTATTTATTACCTGTCCATTACACGAGTACGAAGTGACACAAGATCAATTTTTTAAGCGTAGATAAAATGGATTGAATTCAGAATTTAGCTTCTTGACTAGTTGTCATTATTAGGCTAGAAAAACAGTCTGGCATTCTATTTGCCGATGGCCGATGGGAATATAGCTGGTTTAATTTATTTTCCTTGAGTATTTGCCGTAAGGAAAATGCAAACAGTCTCAAACATAATCTGAAGATGAGCTATCCTCTCCATTTTCAACAATGATTGGCATTACACACCAGGCAGCTCCTTATATATATATATATATATATATATATATATATATATATATATATATATACATATATATATATATATGAAATACCCCCAGCCTGGCATAGTGTTCGTTGGGTTTCTATCTTGGACTGGAGCGTCTCACGCTGAAGAGTTGTGAGACAACGAAACAGTCCATCTGTAAATGACAATATATATATATATATATATATATATATATATATATATATTTCAATACAAGTCGAATCATAAGAGAGATTCAAAAAATGTTACTTGATGCCGCCTTGCTTACCATTCAGCATTGTAAGATGAGGATCAAGAGTAAAGTGGAGCAATCCAGGGGAGCGCCCTCCCCTACACTATTTAGCAGGGAGACTTCGGGTCACCCTCGACTAAAGTCACCAACAACTTATATATATATATATATATATATGATTTGTCATAAAATAACGCTTTACTTTAAATTTAGCATAAAACACTAACGAAGCAATAATAATTTTCTGCCTTGCATAAAGTTAGTGTTTAAATAACGTTTTCTGATAAAGAGCCTGGAAATTTGCACATTTTTCATTAAGGTTTGAATTTACATTCTTAAATATTTCCATGTATTCATACTAACGTTATAGAAAATAAACAATACTTTTTTAGAGGTAAGCTAATTATCGCTTTGTGTTAATGTTTTGTAAATCAGTTATTGGTATTATTCTAAAATATTCTCGTTTCATTACACATATCATTAAAATCAAATTTCCAAGTATTTTCCATTTAATTTTGGTTTAAGCAGTAGGAAAATAAAATGAACATTTCCAGGAAAAAGAAAAATCTTTTAAAACAATTGAATTTTTATCTATTTGCATCGATTTAAGTATTCTTACTTGATTCAAATAATTTTCAAGTGGATTTCTTTTACTAATAGATGGTAGGTTAACATTTACAAGCACAAAG
>CAUZXS010001558.1:12500-170503 GCA_963585895.1 Sepioteuthis lessoniana
CGAATGCAGAGTACCCCTTTCACTGATATCCCTCCCAGGTCCACTCTGGCACGGAGTCGTAATGCCCGATAAAGTCCTATCTATGGGCCAAATAGATCAAAACTGGGTACGTATGCTTAACTGAATTGATTCAAATAGAACTTTTTTGACATTTAACTCGGCGTAAACAATCATTCTTCTGCTAAGCTGAATTGTTTGAAACCGTTATCAAAATGACTTAATTCGGCGTTAAATGACCCAAAAAGTGTTGTTACGCCGTAAAACAACGAACCAACCAACCAAACAACCGACCAACCAACATCTGTTAAACTAAATTCTTCGAAATAAAACATTTTTTATATTTCACTCTGTGTATTGCCCTGTCGTCTGGGACTTTAGAAAATACCGACTGCTTTTCTGCAGGGGGAAACACCCCCGTCTATCGAGCGTTCTGGATGGGACTCTATTTGATGGTGAGACTCCGGTAATGCTGGAGCTTTGGGGAATTAGGAGAACCCAATCATTGCAATCGCTCCCAGGTTCACTCTGGCCCGGAGTGATAGCACCTAATAGGGTCATATCTATGGGTCAAATAGAACTAAACTGTGTTCTCATGCGAAAGTGAATTGCTTGAAATAGAACTATCAAGGAAGCAGTGTCCCATCAACCGAGATAGACATGAACACGCGACAAGCAAAGGCATGGAGTGTTAACGATAGACTATCGGTCCTATGGAAATCAAACCTGACCGATAAAATAAAATGCAGTTTCTTCCAAGCAGCGATCGTGTCGATACTGCCATATGGATGCACTACATGGACGCTAATTAAATGTATGGAGAAAAAGGTTAACGGCAATTACATAATAATGCTGAGAGCAGTAATGAACAAATCTTCAAGGCAGCACCCGACAAAGCAGCAGCTGTACGGCCACCAACCATCCATCACAAAAAATATCCAAATTAGACGAACCAATCATGCTGAACACGGCTGGAGAAGTAGGGACGAATTGATAAGCGATGTTCTCCAGTGGACCCCTTCACATGGACGAGCAAAGGTAGGACGACTGGCTAGAACCTATATACAACAGCAATGTGCCGATACATGATGTAGCCTTGAAGACATACCGGGAACGATGGAGGATAGAGACGGGTGGCGAGAGAGGTTCAGGGAGATCCGTGCTGGTGGAGACCTGACGACGTCTTATATTAAACTGATTTGTTTAAAATTGAAGCGTTTTGACATTTTACCTACATAATCAGGAATTACTGAATTGTTTGAATTAGAACTGTTTTTTACATTGAAATTATACTTACGCTAAATTGAATTGTTTAAAATAGTACTGTTTTGACATTCAACTGTGAATAAACATTAACTAGGGAAAGGAGTAGCACGCTCCCCTACACCTCGGTGTAGTAGCTATTGAAAAGGGAGCCTTCTTTTTGCCGTCGACTACGGTTGCCAACAAATTACATAGGTATACTAAACATAATTGTTTGAAATAGAACCGTTTGACTAAACGGAATAACTTGAAATAGAAATGTTTTTGACAATCAAATTGTTTTCTTAAGCTAAAAAGAATTGTTTCAAGTAGAACAGTTAATTTCTATAAAAGTAGATTTGGCGTTAAATAACATGCAAAGGTTGATATGCCATAAACCCAAACAAACAATCAAACAAAAAGTTATGCTTGGACTTTGTAATATTTACTGCTTATAATGCTAATTCAAACACACACACACACACACATATATATATATATATGTGTGTGTGTGTGTGTGTGTGTGTGTGTGTGTTTGTGTATGTGTGTGTGTGTGTGTGTGTGTGTGTGTGTGTGTGTGTGTGTGTGTGTGTGAAAGAACTTCGCAATAATACTAGATGAAGTAATCGAAGCAATACTTTTAAATGACCCGAAGTCAGTTTAACCTTGTGTTAAATCAATTTTAAAAAAAGAATGAGAAGAAAAAGAAAAAGAAACGCTTAAATCAAACGCGAAATAAAACACTAGTTAATTATAGTGTGTGGCTTGAGAAAATTCCAAGGGAATAGCATGGAAATGGTATTGATTAACATGAAAAATGACCATTTTGTCGGAATGATTCATCCAATAAAAATGAAGCCAACAAAATACGCTGTGAATTTACTCATGATGAAATGTGTATGTGTTTTATATATATATATATATATATATATATATATATATGTTATGGAATAGCCGAGGGATTTCGGTTCATGCCTTTGAGTTTAGTTAGGCTGAGAACCTTTCGGCTCAGCAACATTGAGGCATGTGTTAACGTGGGCGCGCGCGGGCGGATGGAGGTGTCACTCAGATGTCATAATAGTCCGAGACGAAACATGGTGCGGGTGACGTCACTCACCGGAAGCGCGCGAAGGTTTGTGTTAGAATTTGAAGAAAGACAGAGTCGAGAATTAGACCTCAAACGAGAAGGATCGACTTTTGGAGCTCCCAAGCACGAGGCGAACGTGCGCCCTATGGGGGTCACTCGAGTTGGGGGCGGCAATGAATAAGACAGCATAGAAGATTGTGTCTCTCCTCCTTACGTCGAAACCTTTAACTCAAAGTTAATAAAAAGGTTTCGTACCAGAACAAGAATGTATTACGTGTTTTCGAATTCCGGGATTCCTACGTTCTATCGTTTTGAAAATTCGATGTCCATTTCACCTATTTCGCACATGGCCATATTCGTGTATCTGACAACGCAACATATATATATATATATATATATATATATATATATATATATATATATATATATTGATTCCTATTAACGCCATGATTTCTCCTTAGAATACCCAAGAATAAAGGAAAATTTTAATTGTAATAAAGCATTTTATCGATCTACTATCAATATATGATACTAAGAAGTCATATACATTATTTTGCATTAACATTACATGAAATATTTTCATATTGTCAAGTCTATAATTTGCTTCTTTTTGGCGAATTTTTATCGACTATTACACAAATCATCTGTTAGCTGTTAGTGACTTATGCGCATTAAATAAAATCGTTTTAGGCTGATTTAAAGTGCAACAAACTCACATTTATCTTATGTATTTAATATAAACCAGATAAATGCATATTATTTATTTCAGGCAGGAAATTCTTATTTTTTGCGAAAATTGTGCTGATTCAGGCTTAATGAAACGTAAAGTGAGTTAGTTGCTTTATGTAGTACGCGGCAATTAGTTCTGACTCTTGAATGAAGTTACGAAAGGCATGAATCTCGTTATTTCTCATGCAATATGTTAAACATTACAACTGTCGTAAATTTGTACATTGACGCCGACACATGGCATATTAATTCTTTCTTAAAAATTTTTTCATGCCTGTTGCAATGTGACTATTATAGAATTAAAACAAATATCCTCGCTCGGAATTTTAACTTGGCATCTTATCTCCATTTAATCAAAAACAGGTTTATCCTCATGCGTTTTTTGGCGTATTAGTTTATTTTAGATTTGATTCTGCTTCTCTCAGACATCATTTATATGGCCACCTACATTCATTATTTTTGGTTTCTGTTTTTTCATAACTTTTTTTTATTTTAGTCCATCACCATTTCTTCAGAGTTTCATTTTATTTCTTTCTTATTCTATTGCAAGCAAGGTCTCATCTTGATATCACTCATTAGAATCGAAGTTTTCTGGTTTCAAGATTATTCCCAAAATATTCTTTACCATGGAATATAAAAGTTAGCGACCATAGTCGAGGGTGACCCGAAGGCTCCCTTTTCGATAGCTACTACACCAAGGTGTAGGGGAGGGCGCTACTCCATTCCCAGGATTGCTCAACTTTACCCTTGAACCGTACCTTATAATGCTGAGTGTTAAGCAAGGTGGTATCAAGTACCATTTTTAAAGTCTTTGGTATGACTCGACCTGGGATTGAACCCAGGTCTCCCGGGCCATTGGCGAACACTCTAACCGCTGGGCCAATGTCCCGGTACCATGGAATATATTCTATGGTTTTTATCTAGATTTACCCTCCTCTGGTGTTCGTATTTTAGAAATTTTATGAATATGTTTTTTTGGCCTATTTATATTACTTCTATATGTATCAATCATTCTTGTTTTTCACAATTACGACGTGCCATTTTCCTTCTTACTAACAGGTTCATTAATTCTATACATTTTATTCCAATGTGCTACATTAGTATTTTAAATCCGTCCGTTTTTATTCCTAATGCTATGTCATAGCCATATCTAAAATCTATACGTAAATATACTCATATTTATATGTAACGTAAATTACCATTTTCTTAATCTAATTCACGACTTGGGCTGCAAAAGGTGAAGGTATCGGTTATCATGTCACTCAAGTCCATCGTGTATTGGCTTTGTATTTTAATTCAGAGAAAACTCTTTTCTTGACCGTTTCTCTGTAAGTATGTTTGTGTGCTTTTAGGTGTTCTTGTGAGGGTGTGTTTATGTGTACTCTTATTCCTGACAGTATGTGTGAAAGCGCTTTTGTATTGATCAATAATATTATTTTGCTTAAGAAATGTCTAAGTATACAGATGTGGTTTAATCCAAGACAACTGCTATCTTGATGATGGCTCATATATTGCATTGGAAGAAGAGAAACATAAAAACATACTTCGCCTTAAGAGTTAGGACCACAGTTGCTGTATTCTCTCCGTCCAGTTTCTGAACCCGGGAAATTAGGCGGGAAAGGATAACGGATAGGAAGTGTGAGATAGATTTTTTGTTCCTGAAGGATTCAGCTCTTCACTTCTCTTTGAATCGTTCCTTGGATTACATACGTATACACAGTTATCTTCACGAAACCCAGCCACTAAAAGAGAACGAATCACTCATCTGTTTTTTTTTTTTTTTGACGTTCAGAGAACACGCAACCACAAGTTTCACCTCACTTAGGCGGCATTGTTCCTCCACCATTTAGATAATCGATTCGGTCCGGTGACCTTTTCACTTCTGTTTAACTGGATGTATATCTGGTTACACCTGTTTGACGAGATGTTTAATTTTATCAACACGTTTTCTTGTGTAGCTGTTGGCTTTTTTGAATGAATTATTTATTCGTATCCGGTACGATTTGCTAAATGTTAGAATAAAAGTTTAGTTTCAGGTAATATTAGTCTTGGGATATACGTAAAGTGATTACTGTAAAATTGAAATCAGTAAAGATTGCAATGCTAAATTACAGTTCTTGACTGCTTAATGCTTTTTTGCAGTATACTACCTTGATATTGACAAACAGCGAGGAACACATATATATTTAAAGATATAATCTTATATACTTATTTGTCGACCGTGACGCTTTTGTGGAGGAAGAGTGAGCGAGCGAGAGAGAGAGAGAGAGAGAGAGAGAGAGAGAGAGAGTTCGCGCCCACGGAGGAGCCGTCTTGAATCGATGCTGTCAGCAGCCAAAATTCTCGACCTTATATATTCTAAAAACTCCCGTGCGACCCACACACAAAGCTTGTTTTCCGTTCACCACTGCTTACACCCTTCCAATGTTTGTTTTCCATTCACCACGGTTTACACCAACGCAGTGTTTACTGTTCCTTGGTCAGGACTTACATCTACGCAATACTAATGTTTCCTTTGCCACGGTTTACACCCATGGAATATTTATTTTTCATTTGCCATTGTTTACACCCACGCAATACTTGTTCCCATTGGTCACGGCTTAAACCCACGCATTCTTAGTTTCCTGTAATCAATTCATTAATTTTATCTATGGCTGGATGTATCTGTCAAATACATCTGCTGGGTTCACCGCGACTCAAGGTAATATATTACAGTGTTGAATTATAGATATCCATTGCACAGGCCTCAACATTTATTTGTCCAAGAAGAATACTGAATATTTTTTTTATTTAGTAAGTCTAATGTATAGGGCATAAGAACTTAACGGTAGCACTCTGAAACTAGTTGACAAGTTCACCTACCTAGGAAGCAGTGTCTCATCACCCGAGACAGACATCGACACGTGACTAGCAAAGGCATGGACAGCAACTATATGGATGCACCACATGGACGCTGACTAAACGAATGGAGAAAAAGCTTCACGGCAATTACACGAGAATGCTGCGAGCAATATTGAACCAATCCTGGAGAAAACAGCCCACAAAGCAGCAGCTATACGGCCACCTACCACCCTTCACGAAAACTATCAAAATTAGACGAACCAGACACGCGGGACACTGCTGGAGAAGTAGGGACGAGCTCGTGACTGATGTATTCCTGTGGACCCCTGCACATGGTTGAGCAAAGGCAGGACGTCCAGTTCGAACCTACATACAGCAGCTCTGTGCTGATACGGGATGTAGCCCTGAGGATCTGCCGAAAGCAATGGACGATAGGGAGGGGTAGTGAGAGACGGTCAGGAACATCCGGGCAGAGAGCGCGACATGATGATGATGATGATAAAAACAATGTAAACCTTACTAGAAACCAAGTTGTAAAACGTGTGGAACTCAATTTTTGAACCCGAATTAAAATTTTCTCAGCAAAATATAGTTTTTATGTTAGTTAAAATAATGTAAGTAAAGTAAAGTTGTCGACCGTAGTCGAGGGGGACCCTAAGGCTCCCTTTTCGGGAGCTACTACATCAAGGTGTAAGAGAGAGCACTACTCATTTCCCTGGATTGCTTCACTTTTCCCTTGATCCTTACCTTATAATGCTGAGTGTTAAGCAAGACCGCATCAAGTACCATTTTTTTTGAGTCTTTGGTATGATTCGACCGGGGATTGAACCCTGGTCTCCCGGGCCAATGGCGACCACTCTAACCATTATGCCAATGTCCAGTGTAAAATAATTTAATACTCCCATTTTTTAGAATTATTCCTACGTTAAGTCTACTTATTAAACCTTGGCATTCATTAACAAAGACATGCAAACTTATCTCGGAAAGCTTTATCCAATTTTATATTTTTCTTAACGAAATTGATCTTTTCTTGACGTGAATAAAAAAAAAAATTAAATATTTCCTTATTACTGACGGTCAGTCCTTTCGATACCATCCCACTATGCTGTTGAAAATGTTGTGCCAACAGTACATTCTGATTGATCTATTTCGTCAAACCCTCTACCATAGGTAGGATGGGACACACGGTTATGTTAAAACAGAATATAGCTGGTTCACTCCTGGTATCATTTGCTTACAATGTTAAACCGAGAATAAGTCCACAGGAGATGAATTCAGTAGAAAATATATAAGTTTATTGTTTAATCATTACATTTGATAAGCTATTTTATTTTTTATGTGTGTCCAGTAAATCATGCTAAGGAATAACGTGAACGTTCTCTCCTATTCATCTATTGGCTGAAATCGATGACCTTTCATAAAACCATGATCAGTTGGAATATGAAAAAAGGCTCTACCAATGCCGAGTCATTTTAAGACCAACAGTTGTCACGTGTTTCCACACAGATTTATCGTGATGGGAGAGGATATTTATTATCGTGAGGCGTAATTAAGGGTTTTTCTTTGCCCACACCGCTCGCACCGTATTCTCAATACTGTAAAGTAAATGTCTATAGAGATCGTCCGATGACGTGAGACATATTTATATCAAACGATTCTATGTCAAACCTAATATACGTCACCGTAGTAATCAGCTATGTCTTATGTGCTATATTCATTGTGGTGATGATATACAAACTAACTCTATTGAATGTCATTTCATAACATTGTTTGATATTTTTTTCTGAAAGTTTCATAATTATTTGCACGGATACATCGCTTCTGATTGACTGTAACACGCTTCTCTTTTGTTCGTCTGATAGCAGACGTTGCACAAATTTTGAGGCAGCACGATACATAATTAATTTTACTTTTAAAATCTCATGTCACGAACTATTACAGATTCTTATTTCTTTGTTAATTTCAGGAACAGTGAAGCGATGAACACCACGTATCCCAAACATAGACGTTCTGTACGTGATATTCGTTCGTTTAAGTTGAAGGTGGTACAAATTTAGAATTGTCTTTGGTAGTGTTTTTCCCGATGTGAAACACTGGTACCAATCTTGATATTCCCTATGGCTGAAGCAAAAGTCTCTATAGACCATTTTCAATAACAGAAGAGAGGGCCTGAAAGCTTTTCTTAATCTCAGACAGAATATCGTTCAAATACACTACTATTCAAGATAATTCGCTGATCAACTTGTGTAGACCCCACCCCAACGAAAATTGGAGTACAACAAACGTCTTCAAACCTTCACGTGTTGCTAAAAACTAACTAACGTGAGTTGATGCAATTGTCTTATACAAAAGAATAAAATTACAGAAAAACTTTTCAGTCACAAATAAGGAAAAACTTTTTTTATTGCTTTCGGATTTAAACAGTTGATATTTTCAAACAGATATCGATGAACTATTTAAGAAAATTAATTTCCATTATACTATCATTGAATAAGAATCGAAGAGAGAGAGAGAGAGAGAGAGAGAGAGAGAGAGAGAGAGAGAGAGAGAGAGAACGACAGAAAGAGATTATGTAAATGAAAAATGTGTGTGTATATGTGTAAATAAAAATAAGAAAGAGTAAGAGAGAAAGAGAGAGACAAAGAGAGACAAAGAGAGACAAAGAGAGAGATAGTGTATGCGTGTGTGTGTGTGTGTGAGAGAGAGAAAGAGAGAGAGAGAGGGAGAGAGAGAGAAAGATAGAGAGTAGATAAATGAAAACAATTGACGGAGATTATGTATGTGTGTGTACGTTCGTTTGCGTCTGAAATTAAGTTATCGGTGTGTGTGTACGTGATTAGCGTAACGGTTTTCTTCGAAAGAAATGGAATTAGCTGAGTTCACATCCAGAAAGAGGCTATTTTTTCCTTCGGGTTGATATTTTTGCGAATGACAGAGATCCGTCTACCTTCCCTGCCATCAATGGAAAAATAGAAAGTGGCTAGGTACTTTAACATTGAATAAGCCACCACTTTGGGAGAAGGATAGTTCTAAATTAAAACCAGTTTCACCCCACCTAGGGAAAATGCAAATAGGTGAGCACAGCTCGGGTGACAAAAGAAATTACATAGTTTTTATGGAAAAACAAAATATATTTTCTGTGGATTTAAAATCTGACATACTACATGAGTTTATGCACAGTTCTGTTGTCCTAACTATACAAAGACTGTTCTCTTATACCAAGGAGCACTGGTGGATGTCAACAATAACGAATATACATCTCTGAAGGTTATATCTTCGGGCCATTATTATTTATTAAAAAGAAAAAAATGATTTTTTGATAACTGATTTCATTTATTCTCTTATTCTTTATCGAAAGAAAACATGGGGAATAACACTGTTTAAAAATGGCATTCATTCTCTGATAAATAAGAAAGGTTAAGAATATATATATATATATATATATATAGATAGATAGATAGATAGTGTAATTTACAGATAGACTGTTTCGTTGTCTAACAACTCTTTAGTGTGGCTAGACACGCAGGACGCTTGAAGCTGGGATCGAATATTATCTCTTCTCTTTTTCTCTACCACTCAGTATATATATATATATATATATATATATATATATCTTTACTGAGTAAGAGAGAGATAGGGAGGAGAGAATATACAGCTATTAAATATGCAAATCGATATATAATAGTTTTTATATAACATGCATTTTATGCAGTCACAAAAACCGTAGTGAGACTGAAACTCTACACACATAAACTATGCATAAACTACAAAATTACACCGAAATACTTCTTGTTAGCATACACCAAACTCACATACACTCACACATACGCACATACACATACATGGTTATATAGCCACCTCCTTTCTCTCTCTCTCTCTCTCTCTCCATATATATATATATATATATATATATATATATATTTATGAAGTTTTATAAAATTTGGACTACTGAACAACATTTCGAACGTAGAAATGAATGTTTGAAGCCATATATATATATATATATATATATATATATATATATATATATATATATGTGTGTGTGTGTGTGTGTGTGTGTGTGTGTGTGTGTGTGCTTAGAGAGAGATAGTGGAGATAGAGAGAGAGCTGGGGAAAAAGTGAAATTAAGAAAGTTAGAATGTGCGTAAAAAGAAAAATGAATGGATTTTTTCATCGTACCATCTTCTTTAAAATATCTGGTGGCATGTTTCTCAAGTGACTATAATTTCGAATCCATATCAATCAATCTGCATGGAATGCCAATTAAATGTACTTAAACAATGACTTCAGAAGCTATAGAAGAGTTGCTTTCAAATCTATCCTCACAGTTCAAAGATACATATTTCTATATAAATCTCTCTTTCACTCTCTTTCTCTCTCTCTCTTTCTCTCTCTCTCTCTCTCTCTCTCTCTCTATATATATATATATATATATATATATATATATGCAGTGAGTAATGAAAAAAAGTTTAAGTACGGAAGGAGAAAAAGTTGAATATATTCTAGTTGGCGTAATATATATAATTATAACAAGTTTTTAAAATGTTGTTTTGAAAATAGAAATATGTGTTCAGTGTGTCTACACAATGATTTTCTCGACGTATAAATAGAACAAAATGATAATTCATATTGAAGAGACTCGGAAAAGTTACCAGTTTACAGTAATTTATGCATCCTTTTTTATTTCAGTATCTAGAAATATATCTTATAATAAAACGTGGAACGACCACCTTCTTAAGCCGGATATTTTTTTCCATATACTAAATGCACGATAGCAAGTAACCCAGTAATTTTGAAGATTATGGACAAGATTCATGCAGTGTTTAGTTGCTGGAATGACGAAGACATTTTTTTCTCTATCAACAGGACCTATAATAAGCAGGAAGTCAGTAGCACAAGAAAGATGCAATGAATAAAATCAATAAATATATTAAATATGTGTAAAAGCCTTTCACGCTTCTTTCATATTTATTTTCTTTTTAGGTGAAATATTGAAACATCCACAAAAGGAAATAAATAAGATTTAAGTGGATGATAGTTGGAAACTAACCGATCCATGTAGTTACTAATTTGAAAATGAAAAAAAAAAGCCTAAACTCTTATGCGCTCTGAAAATACTATGTAATATTATTTGAAGATAAACGTATTTTTCTTAGCAAAATTCTATCACTACATGTACTTTACTGGTTCAAGAATTTATTTCATAGATTTTAGAATTTATTTTTCTTCTTGTTTCCTGAAGTGAAATTATATCAAGAATAGGATTCAAGAATGTGGTAGTATTTAAACAAATATTGACGTTTCACATCTTATACAAGATATAGCTTCTTCTTTATAGTGTTGTCACGAGATATATTTATTTTGAAGGCCAGAAGTATGAGGCAGAATTAAACTCACAAACAATGTCCTCTGGATCCAACTTGGTAACTATTACACCCCAAGAAGTGCCCCTGATATACAAGTTTGTTATATCAGCCAATAATTGCCATCACTGTCTTTGGAGAAAAAAAAACAAAACAAAAAACAAAAAACAAAAGTACTTTTATTTTATTAAAGATTTTCAAAATGAAGCAAGCTATATAATTTTATAGGCTGAAAACTGGATTTCAGCATTTCAATTATTGAAGGCAAGAAAAGAATGTCGTTATTCGTCAAGTCCCATTTACACCGCCTGTTTCGGTTAGATTACCGAAGTTAAGCAGCAATAGGTCTTATCAATTCTTAGAAGAGTGACCACTTAGTAACATCAGATGCTTTAAGAATTGGCTTGTTTTTTTTTTTAAATTGCATATCACACTTCATGGCTTATTTCCTGACTTTTAAGCTTTGTAGAGGAATACTAGCTATACTATTTAAATCATTACTGGGAGGAATAAGGAACGGAGACCATAACTTTCCCAAGGGTATTAGTCCAAAAAAGAACGTATTAGCTTATTATGATGTCCCAGTCCAACAAGTTACCCGCTATGCCTTGGCAAATCCAAATACGGTAAATCATTAGTAATTACTAAATCAGAAACGTGGTTACCTGTTAAGCAATCATCGGCGTATTTATTTCACAAGTTATTGTAGACACTCTATAATCATTTATCAGTTAAAGAAAAAGTTTATGAAGGTTTCAGAAGCCAAACTGATATTTCTTTTGAATTCCGTTACTAAACTCGAAATTTTGCTAGAAATTTTCAAGAAATTTTGTGAGAAGCCTAACAAGTTTTCAAAGATTTCATCGTATAATTTGAAATTTAAACGTTTGGACCCTGAGCCTCTCATGACTGTAGACCGGTCACCCTGTCTCGAACCAAAAAAAACTAGAAATTCAAAATGTCAGTATCTGCTATTTAACCACAGGTAAAGTGTACTGAATCCAAAGGAACTATTTCGAATAATAATAAAGGCTCCTTTAACGTTTATTTCCGTTTGCATGTATACAGATCCATTCTCTATACTTTTTGAAGATTATTCGCATGTTGATGTTTATCGATGTTGGAATTGAACTCGGTAGCTGCTGGATGCTGTTCGGTTTTTCACATAGTACAAATACACTTTGGCATGTTATGAATCCAATTATTCTTCCTCACTTGCTATGGGTAAATAGTAGGGCAGAATAGGCTTTTTTTTTACTTTGGTATGGTCACCTTTCTACGAGAAGACAAACTCTGGATGCAAATCTGTTGTACTCCTTTTAAAAAATAACATTGTGTCCCATTATGCCTGTGTCATGGTGGAGTTGAGTAAAATCCCTACTCCACAAGTAGACCAAAACAAATTTTAGCACAAAGAAAGAAAATCTTAGATCTTCATCATGAATCTTGCATGAAATAGAAAGAATGCTGTAAGTATACAAAAATATATTCATGTTACACCGCAGTTGGACAAATATTGCATGTCCCTCGACTCGAAATAGAAAATGGAGATTATCAAAGAAAACACAACAATATTTTACTTGTTTGGTTTTTCTTTTGTGTAATTAATGGCACTTGAATCCTTTGAGAAATAGAACTGCGCACTTTCGATTGCCGTTTTGTTTAACAAAAACATTCTCAACAAGTGACCATAAAAAAATGAAAAATCTATGTTTCTTTTATGTTCACTGAAAGGTGAAAAGAACACATGCCGCACATATTCTCCAAATGAATCAATCGACGAGACAATAAAAATACCAAAAAAGAGATAAGTAAAAATTCCAAACTTCAATCTAATAGTTATTTATTTTATTTTTCCGTTGATTTTTCCTTGAAATTCATGTTTCTACAAGATTTGAGACACAGTGGCAAGGAAAAACTTTAGGGAAGATGCTTATGGATAATCATTGCATCTACATAGTTAAGATTATCTGTCCTTCCTGGAAACAATAGTAATTACTTATAGAGCAGCCTCCCCTACATATTGGTGTAGTAGCAGTTGAAAAGGGAGTCTTAGGTTCGCCCTTGAGTACGGCCACCGACTTACTTTACTTACTTCTGATTTACTAAACTTTGTTTAATCCCACACATAGGTTTCAGTTTCTTTACAGTGCCTGCTGTTTCTCCGTAGTCACGAGCCTCAAATCTGACTTGGCTTATGTTTGTTTAACGTTATCATTTGATTGTTGCTGTTTATAAAAAAATCCGTATAAGCAAAGCTATATATATATTAATTGATAGACTGTACAGAATATCTTTAGGAGGGAACGCAAATATTTTGTCTGAAACCTGACGAATCAACCAGCTAAGTCTTCGAGGTGATCCGCCGAAGAATGAATTTAAGAATCAACTTCCAGTTGACTAGATTTTCACATGTATTTTCTTCTGTTCTCAAACGCCAAAATCTCGTCCTCATAAAACAATTCATTTATTGCTTGATTGATTGATTCTAAAAAGATGTCAAAATGTGTAAGGTTGTTACATGATAACTTAGTAAAATATATTGTTTGACAGGTAGTATAGAATGATGGAAAACGTTGTCGAAAAATCATCGAGTCATCTATTTTGATCATTCTGTGACGAAAACGAGGTAAAATGAAAGGTTGGATGGTTTCTATCAGGTAACCAAAACGGTTTTAAAAATTAGGAATAAGACAGTTAAAAATTACCAACGAGATTATATAAAAGTTTTTTTTCTCTACTCTGATCACTGACACCCCGCTTAGTCATCAGGTGATGTGAATTGAAAACGATAAGAATTGAATGCTATGTGTGCATTTAAACATGTGCAAAAAATTAGAACAAATGGGGTCTCCAAGAACACAACAGAATGCATAATAATCATCATCATCATCATCATCATTATCATCATGTCGTGATGGTAGCATGGATATTCCTGACCCTCTCTCGCCACTTCTCCCTATCGTTCATCACCCTAGGCAGGTCCTCAAGACAACATCCCGTATCCTCACATAGTTGCTAGTCGTCCTGCTTTTGCACGGCCATGTGTGGGGGTCCATAAGAATACATCACTTATGAGTTCGTCCCTGCTTCTCCAGCAGTGTCCTGCATGTCTGGTTCGTCTAACTTGAATAGTTGGTGTCTAGTGGGGTGTTGCCGTCAGGACTTGTTCAAGATTGCACGTAGCATTCTTGTGTAATTGCCGTCTAGCTTCTTCTCCAGCCGTTTTGTTAGAGTCCATGTAGTGCATCCATATAGCAGTATCGATGTGACCGCTGCCTGGAAGAAACTGCGTTTTATTTTATCGGTTAGGTCTGATTTCCATATAACCGAGAGCCTATTGATAGCTGTCCATGCTTTCGTTAACCTCGTGTCGATGTCCTTTTTGGTTGATGCGACGCTGCTTCCTAGGTAAGTGAATTTGTCTACTCGTTTAAGAGGGGTTCCGTCTAGAGTGGAGATGTCCCCCGTTTGATTATAGCTCATATATTCTGTTTTGTGTGCATTGACGTAGAGGCTCATGCCTGCGGCTGCTCGTTCCAAACTATGCGGTAGTGTTTCGGTTTGGTCGGGTGTATTTGCCAGTATCGCTATGTCATCGGCGTAGTCGGCGTCGGTAATTGTTTTTGCGGGGTAATTTCTGCTTTTCTTTGTCAGCTCGAAGCCGTTCTCTCTGATTTTGTCAATCGATGTTCTAAGTACGTAGTCTAGACAAATGATAAAGTGGTACGGAGCCAGCATGTCCCCTTGTAGTACTCCTGCTACAATGTCGAAGTATTCTGTGTCTCCATCTGGTGATCGTACTTTTACTTTAGTGTTTCTATAGAGAATCGTTATTGCCGCTACGGTTTCTTTAGAGGTATGCCGTACGCTAGTAGGATTTCTTCCATCTTTCCTCTGTGAATGGAATCGAAGGCCACGGTAAAGTCGACAAATATTAATGTCGCTTGTAGGTTATTTTCCCGTAAACCTTCAAGGATTCTACGGATAGTTAATATTTGTGAGGTCGTGGATCTATTTCTTCAGAAGCCATTTTGGTTTTTCCTAAGTATGTTGTCGATTTTGGGTTCTATGCGGTTTCGTAGTAGGGCATTGTAGATTTTGGCTGCTATGGATATAAGTGTTATGCCTCGGTAGTTTTTGGCTAATCCAAGGTACCCCTTTTTAGGGAAGGGGAGTATGCATCCCTTCATCCATCTATCTCTCGGATTTTCATTATATACTGCGTTGCAGTGTCGGAGCAGTATGTCGTCGAATTGTCTGGTCTTCCATACTTTTGGGGGAATCTCGTCCAGCCCTGCAGCTTTTCTATTTTTAATTTTTCTGAGAACCGAGTCGAGTTCTTCTTGTGTGAACGGTCCTAGTTTAATGTCTAATTGTTTAATAATTATATTGGTGATTGGTTCATGTGTTATTTTCGGTGGGTTTCCTAGTACGTTTTCGAAGTGCTGTTTCCACAGTTTTATTCTTTCTTGTTGGTTTGCAGCTTTCAGTTTTGCTTTGGCTGTGTTCTTTCTTCGACTCACTTCGTTTATTGTTTGCAACGCTATCCTAAAATGGGGGAAAGAAGACACAGACAAAGCGAAGCGGCAAAAAAGAAGGAAGAAAAGAGCTGGATGATGAATAACGTAGCACCAAGTTAGAAAAATGCCATAATTAACGTAAGCCTGAATATAAGGTTGTTTTAAACGTACACCTAAAGAAATAATATCAACTTCATTTTACATTCTTATTAACATTTTTTCTGTAGTTATTTTTAAATGTTCTTTTTAACATAGACATATTCAATAATGATAAGTTTTTAACATGTAAAGGGTGTCTCAAAATAGATGTAACCCAGTAATATGAAAATGATTTATTACTGAGATACGCGTAAAGGTGGTCATTTCGCAGACATCCTTTGAAAATGCATCCTTTGAGCTAGAAGCATCAAACCAATGTTTTTTCTTAATTGTTATTATATCAGCTTCCTGAAAATGGAATTTCTTTAATTTATTGTCTCCCTAATAAATCATCATCATATTAACTATTTCGATCAGTTTTGAGACAGTTTTGAAAGATTTTGTCTCCAAATATGCAGTAACGCAAAATATTTTCTGTCATTGTCCAAGGGATTTTGATCGAGTATTAATCGTTATTTTAGTATACTATTTTCAATTCTGAAACAAAAATATAACATATTATTATTAATACAATTAGAAGCAATCACATGGGCCCGATATATATTGATACACTATATACTGCTTCTTTAGGTTAGAGGGGACTTTGGAAAAATAGTAATGAAGAGGTATTCAACATTCCATAGATGTCCAGAACTGGAGCCTCTCTATCGAATAGATTTAAATATAATCTCCAGATCACCTCTTCTTTTTTAGTTGGGAGTTTTCTCTTTTTACTGGGAATAGATTCGATGCATTATAAGCTTTGAGTTTGTATCTTAGATCTATGCGCTGTCATTACTGCATTTTTATTCTGTGGGGAAATAGAAAGTAAGCACTGGTTTTTGTGTTATATAGTCACATATGTAGATTCACATCTACATACATGCACATATATATGTAGAATAATTCACTGTGACACAACGATAAAGACGCATGAAGGAAAACGCAGGAATGAAGACACGGGAAACTTCTTTACAAATGCATTTACCTCTCACTTTATTGCAAGGGTTCGAAAAGGTTGTTCAAGGGTTTGCATGTGAGAGGGTGCTGGAGACCGAACATAAAATTCATATTTTGACCCCACTGTTATGACCGTCACGTTGTGTCTTTCTTGTTCTCCTGATTTTGGGGTCTACTCCATTGGGGCTTCCGAAGGCCCCCTCGGTCGGGTGTGGCCTTCCTTACCACATCTGGTCTCTACTGTCTGGAACTCTCCTGGCAACTGCCTTGGCACCCAACTCAACTCAATTATATAATAATTCAACGCCCACACGATCGCCCACTGGATCTTTGAAATCGAATGTTTAATCGTCATCAAGCGGAAATAACTGTCATGCAGTTCAGAGGTTACTCTCTTCCGGTGCATCACTGTAATGGCACAATGGGACCTTCACCTTGTCCCATATCATAAGCCTTAATCCGCCCAAGCGATCTCTTTCGATTACTGGCCATTGGAATGTGTCACTTCCTTCCGGTGTATCACCTTGGAATAGTATTTTTGGGCTGGGTCGAAGGTCAAAATATAACATAAGGCACCACCTCTTTTCTTCGGGTTTTCTATTTCTCCCATTCATAAAATATCCCAGCGGTTTTCTATCATGATGCAGAAGAAATGAATATCGTTGCAACACAAACCACATAATTAATAAAAGTAACTAGGCCGACCATTGTCGAAGGCCAACCAAACGCTCCCTTTTCAATAGCGGGTAAACCAAGAAGTAGTGGAGGGAGCTACGCTTTTCCCGGGATTGCTCCACTTACTCTTTAACTGTACCTTATAATGCTGAGTTTTAAGTAAAGAAGCATCAAGTTGTGGCAAGACTCGACTTGAACCCTGGGCTACCGACCCATTAGCAAACACTCTAACCATTACGCCATAGTGTATCATATCACCACTCATAGCACATACTTACCAGGCACATCCAGGATTCATTTGACATTAGTCCCGGATTGATGATATCAAGTTGATCATCTGGTCATAGGAGAAATTCGCCTCAAATTGTACCTGCTTAGAAGGGCTGAACTTATTTCTTGGTACCCGAGGCGCCCAGAAAATGGCAAGCAGAGGGAAACAACAATTTTGTGAAGGTCACGGGTGAGTCTTGGATCGTGCGTAGCTGCCAATTAAAAATAATTCCTGGTCAAATCAAAAAATGTGGTAAATCGCATAAATCCCCAACGTATAACCATCGGAAAATCGAAAAAAAATAGTTTGTTCAAAAAGAAACGTGCACAGTTTACTGCTATGAAACTACAAGATGTATTCCTCAAATTAAAGATGTTTCAGTCATTTATTTCAAAGGGTCTGCATGAAAGAAAGCTGTAGAACTACCATTTGAATTGACGGAAAAAAGGAGGAGATCGGTCCTTAAGTTGATTTGTTTTGGTTTGGCTTCATGGCCTATCTACCATTGTAGGTTATTCGATGCCAAATCCGTTTTTATACATATAAAGAGTTCGATTTCAAACAATTCAGTTCGACGTAAGTACATTTTTTTTGTTTACTTATGGGTAAATATCAAAACAGTTTTATTTTAAATAATGCAAGTCTCTTTGACCCCTAGATAGGATCCTATCATGTGCTACCACTTCGGGCCAGATTTGATTAGGGAGCGATGGCAATAAATGGGTAATCCACATTCCCCAAAGCTCTAACATTACTGGAGCCTCACCATCAGATTATTTAGTGTCATATCAAGGACATTTGTGGGAGTGATCTTACCCCTCTGTATTATTGTGGTACAAAAGAGATCTTTTTTGACCCTGCAGTGACTCGTAACCGTAACAAGTTGACGAACGGGAAACTCTGTTGAACTACACAAAGATTTATTGACTATCTCAACTCGTAGGTGCCCGTGGTGTTTATGGAGGTGCCCGTGGTGTAGGGAGGTGCCCGTGGTGTAGACGTTATCGTCGTAGGAAATGCACACGGCGACACGAGTTCAAATCCTCGACGAGACTGATTGCATTTCACATAGCACTAATACCCTTGGGGAAGGTATGAATCCAATTATTATCCCTCCAGCTATGGGTAAATAGTAGGACAGACTGGATTCTTCAGCCTTGGTGAGGCAACTAGTCTAGGAGAAGGAAAACTCTGAATTCAAACCTGTTAAACTCCGCTTAAAAATTGACCTTGTATCATATCCTGCCCGAGCGGAGGGTTTGGTAAATAGTATCTCAATTCGTAGAAAGACAGTAAAGAAACATGAGAAAACCGTCAACTAGACTAAAATAAGCAACATATCTCAGCGAGAAAAAGATGAGCTGAATTTTTCCTGGTCCTAACATGCTAATCCATTGTGTCGCATAGTCAAACGCCCCAGTTCGAACGCCCCGAGAATTTGGGGCTCGTAAAATTTCGTCTCCTCACATCCTTGAGACTTGCGTTCTACTGACATCTTTACCTTCTCACTTCTCATCGGTGACTGCCCAAAGTCGTCCCCTCACTTCCGCCTGTCGTGTCGAGAGCCGAAATATCAACTCTGCTCGCTCCGTGCATTCGCACAAGATTTCGAACTTTCAGTTTTCCTTTGTCATTTTTTACTACAACAACTGCCTCTGACTTGTTATTCGGAGGCTATTGTCTGCTTTATTCATTTATTTTTTTTTTTTATTCATTTAATTTCCTATGAGCCGTTCATTACTTTATAGGTGCATTCGGTGTATTTTGCAGCTCCAGCCAACTGGGTCAACCTTAAATTGAGTGAAGATGTTGGTCGTGTTCTATCAGGAACGTCAACTGCGCAAAAATAATTCGTCAACGAAATTCACAAGGTAAGTGTTTATTATGTGATGTGGGTTTTAATAAAAGTGGAGAACAAAAGAGTTATCTTACAAATCTTATTTTTTTGTTCTCTGATGTTTTGATCACCAAATTTGCTAAATGTTGGTTCTTTCTTATTTCATTTATCCTTATCTAAGTATTTTTACTTACATTGAATCGGGTTTACGTCCATTTCAATTTTTTTATATGGCCGAACAATATAGACTTATTTTAGTTCTAATATTCTTTAAAATTTATATTTTAGGGAGTTTTGTTCATACTCTGCGATGATATTAGAGAATTACAGAATACTCTGTATATCTATAAACATGTATTCATGGGAATACACATGATTTTCTTTTATGAGAATGTTCACGTTAAGACGAGAAAATTTATTGATTAATTTAGGACATAAAGATAAAAATTACCTCGACTAGTGATATAGGCAGTATGATGTTTTTTTTGTGAGTTGTCCAAGTTTACTACAAGTAAAAAATCTTTGTTTCTCAACACAGAAGAGGAATCATTTTACATCAGAAGTTTCTCCGTTCATTATTCTAGCAAAAAAAATCGCATAGTCACATAGATCGAACATTATTCGGTAAAAAAATGAAAGTAATATATATATATATATATATATATATATATAAAGTAAGTAAAGTTGTCGACCGTAGTCGAGGTCGACCAAATTGCTACTACACTGAGGTATAGGGGAGGGCGCAACTCCTTTCCTTGGATTTATGCACATTACCCTTGATACGTACCTTATATTGCTGAGTGTTAATGGATATATATTGCTGAGTGTTATATATATATATATATATATATATATATATATATATATATATATATATATATATATATATATATATATATATATATATATATATGAGGTCCCCCGACCAACATATCGTTTATTCAAGGTTTTTACCTAGCTGTACTGGTCGGTATTGAGCATTTTTTCTGATTTTTAAAAATTGCTTTTAAAGAAACTTATTCACTCTTTGATCATGTACATACTTACATGCTTATATATATATATATATAAATATATATATATATATATATATATATATATATATGTGTGTGTGTGTGTGTGTGTGTGTGTGTGTGTGTGTGTGTGAGAGAGAGAGAGAGAGAGAGAGAGAGAGAAGAGAGAGAGAGAGAGACTGTGAGTATGTGTTTGCGTGAGACAGTGAGTGTGTACTTATAGATACTTTATGTATAGTCATTCAGGGAGGAACTCCATATCATGCATCTGAAATGCAATATTTTTTCTATACTAAGTTAATTACTTGTTATTTCTAATCAATTTATTTTCTTCTTCTTCTTCTTCTTCTTCTTGATTTTACAGGAATTAGCGTTTGTAGAGAAGGTTTGTTCTCTAAATTCTCAATCGACACCAGTTATTTCTCATCAGTTAACAGCATGAAATCACTTCTTTAAAAAATTGAATTTAATTCACTACCTGGAAAATAATTACGCTAAGCTTATCACTCTCAAATCTAAAAGTGAAAACATTATTTGCTAAAATCCTAAAAAAAATCGGCTATTGATTTTTATCGATAGTAATAATCTGAAAGCGACGAACAATAATCTGTAAGCGATGGCTAAGTGATTTGTACCCTGAACGAGATGCTTGAACTCATTTACAAATCCAAACCACTTTCAAACAGCTTTTTCTAATTTAATACTTGTATGATATTTCACGTACAGGTTATAAAATATCATTCTTCCTAATACACGGCAGTTATTTAATATTGCACAAAATGACACCAAACTTTAATCCACTTGCTGAATATGACAACTCCCCGGGGAGAAAAGGAAATATTTCTTGATTGTGAATGCTGATCTTTTAAGTTGGTAAACCTTTCAATTCTTAGCCATGAAAACTTGTTAGCTATCGAAAAATATTCCAATATGCAAATCTGAACAAAATACGGTGTTTTTGAATATTACAAGAATCTGAACTTAGAACATTAGAGTTTCTCTGATTAGAGGTTGGATTAAGATTGCTCATTCACTTAAAGCGATGTCAACGTGCGAATAGGAACGGCATGAAAGCTACAGACAGGTTATCAATCATATGAAAAAATGATCTCGCCAATGAAAGAAAATGGGAAATATTCCAAGACGTAGCAATATTGATACTACTGAAGAGTTACACCTCCAGTCGGCATGGGCAGTAGATTACTGAAGCTTTGGGGAACGATGAGTACTCGCATGTTGAAATTACTCCCAGTTCAACTTTGAGGGTCCAATCTATGGATCAAATAAACAGTTTAACCATTCAACTGTGTTCAAACTGAATTGTTAGTGTTACATATTGATGCTTGAAACCCTTTGACTGTGTGCTAATAAAACTTTTCGTGTTAAATAGCAATACTTGCCGCTATTCAACATTCTAAAAAGAATTGGTCATGTTAGTTAGGAATACTTGGAACCATTTAATTTTTTCAAAGGAACTGTGTTAGCGCTATAAAGCAATACTTGAAATTTTATCTATGAGCAAACAGTAGCAATATTTGAGTGCAGATAAATAGGCTATAACTTGTCTGAAAATAAGATTACCGACAGACTATTCACTAACAAATATTCTGTGTATAACCATTTAACTGTATGCAAACAAATGACATGCTAAATCATTTTTTCTGTTACATAGCAATACTTGAAACCATTTGATTCTGAGTAAACTATTGATCCTAAGGCTCGTTTAAAAATGGTCCCGACAAACTATTCGTTTTCAAATCATATATATTTAAAATATACTTGTCTAATGATGATTTGGCATTAAATAACCTACAAGCGTTTATATGCCATAAAAACCAAGGACGCAACTAACCAGCAAAATCTTGAAAGGAACTACCTATGAATGATGCGTGCTATTTTAAACAAAACCTGGAAGCACCCTATAAAAAAAGACCTGTGGGGCCACATGCCCCACATCTCACAAACAAACCAAGACGTGAAAGACATCTAGGGATATGTGGAGAAGCAAAGGCGGACACATAAGCGACTACTTCCTGTGGACTCCTGCTCATGAATTTGGCCAATAAGCAAAAACTTACATCTTGACTGTGCGTATACTGGATGTTGTCTAGAAGACCTTTGTAAAGATAACCAAGAATGTTGAAAAGGGAGCATTCGGGTCGTCAACTTTACGTAATATATATATATATATATATATATATATATATATATATATATATTGCAGATACATACGAGAAGCATACGATGAGTTTCTAGATTTTTTTCGTATGGACATTTAAAGTGCTCGTAGACAATTGACAAATCAGTATGTTATTGCTATGCATTGTATGTGATGACTGACCAATTTTTATGATTTCAGCTTCAAATCAACAGCTACAGCAGGAATTGGAATACACCCTACTAAAGCCTGATTGTCACAGCTGGTGAATTTCAAAAATACAATCTGACTCTTTACAAGAACGATATGCAATAAAATTCTGTATTAAACTTGGAAAAAATGCCACAGAAACGTATGGAATGCTTCAGACTGCTTTTCGACCATCTTGCATGAATCGAGTATAAGTTTTTGAATGACATAAGAGATTCAAGAAAGGCAGGGAGTCTGTGAGGGATGATGAGAGGTGTGGGAGGAGTAAGGTAGTCAATGCACCAGAGTTGATTGGCCAAAGGGTTAGGGTTAGGGTTACTATGTTTAGGTTTTAAGGCAGTTTAGGAAGAGATTATGTTGGAAGATACCAGCACTCTTCAAATCAGGTCAGTGGCATTTCCACCAGGAAAATACACCATTCCACAAGTACATCCTTGTCACAGACTATTTGACCAACATGGGCATCAAGACATCCTCACCGTATAGTCCAGATGTTCCTCCCTCTGACTTTTGGTTATTCCCTAATCTCAGAAGTTGTCGTTATGAGACAATTGAGGAAATGAAAGAGGCTGTGACGAAGGTCATTGACACGCTCACATAAGAGGGACTTTCATGGGGCCTCCTTCCAAAATTTGTTGGAACGGTACAAGTGCATTGCAGCCGGAGGAGATTACTTCGATTACTTTCATTGGTGTACTATCAATAAATGTGCTCATACGAAAAAAGGCTAGAAATGTATCTTATGCACCTCGTACGTATATACAAATACATACTTATTTCTGGGAAAGAGGGAGGAAAAAGGGAGAAAGAGTGAAGCCAACTAACTATTGCCCACCCTCCTGCAGGGCACTCGCACATGAATTCAAACAACACACAAATACTCGCTCATATGCATAGATAGATAGATAGAGAGATAGATCATCATCATCATCATCATCATCATATCGTGCTGGCAGCACGGATATCCCTGACTCTCTCTCGCCACTCCTCCCTATCGTTCATCGCCCTAGGTAGGTCTTCAGGACAACAACCTGTATCCTCACATAGCAGCTGAATGTACGTTCGAGCTGGTCGTCCTGCTTTTGCGCGGCCATGTGTGGGGATCCATAAGAGTACATCTCTTATGAGTTCATCTCTGCTTCTCCAGCAGTGTCCTGCATGTCTGGTTCGTCTAACCTGAATAGTTTTCGTGATAGGGGGCAGGTGGCCGTACAGTTGGTGTCTTGTGGGGTGTTGCCGCCAGGACTTGTTCAGGATTGCACTCAGCATTCTTGTGTAATTGCCATCTAGTTTCTTCTCCAGCCGTTTTGTTAGCGTCCATGTAGTGCATCCATATAGCAGTATCGATGTGACCGCTGCCTGGAAGAAACTGCGTTTCATTTTATCGGTTAGGTCTGATTTCCATATAATCGATAGCCTATTGATAGCTGTCCATGCTTTCGTTAACCTCGTTTCGATGTCCTTTTCGGTTGATTCGACGCTGCTTCCTAGGTACGTGAAAACACTCGATATCGTCAGAACAGAGCTACATCTTCATTAAAAAAGAAGTAATGCTTACTAAAACTGTTTTTAACTAAAACCTTGGTGTTACGACCCATATGTAAATCAACTTAGCGACCGTAGTCGTGGACAAACCTTTTCATTAGCTACTATAACGAGGTGTAGGGAAGGTGCTACTCCTTTCCCTGGACTGTTCCACATTACACTTGATCTGTAAATTATAATTCTGAATGTTAAGCAAGGCTTCGTCAAGTACTATTTTTGAATCTTTAGAATGACGACCTGGAATTGAACCCCGGTCTCCTGGCACACACTCAAGCCACTAGACTAATGGGCCCAGTAAAATATTGCTCTGGGTAAAAGAAATTTTCCATGTGTATTCATGTGTGTATCTTATCTCTTCTTTTTCTTTCTCTGTCTCTCAGTCTCTCTCACGTGAAATCTATCAATCAATCTACATATATATATATAATTTGCCAGCCCCTCCACTTGGGCAGGATGTGACACAATGTCAATTTTTAAGTAAAGAGTAACAGGTTTGAATTCAGAGTTTTTCTTTTCCAAGACAAGTTGCATATATATATATATATATATATATATATATATATATATATATATATATATATATATATACCGAAATAGATAGACATATGTATATATATATATATATATATATATATATAGAGAGAGAGAGAGAGAGCGAGGGCCATCTATCTAAATGCAAGCGAAAGTGTGAGTCAGAGTCAGAGACAGGTAGAAAGTGAAAGATCTGCTAATATGTCCCCTGCGAAATGCCCCTGCAACGTAATCACACGCACATACGGCTTAACCTGTCTATGTGTATGTATTTCTTACAGATACTCAAAACGTGTAAATATAAAATAAATGAAAATTCCGTAACCATTATTATTATACAGCTGTAATTATTAAACAGGGATTTTATTGTACATGTATTTGTCAATTAATCTATAGTCATAGAGTGTGTGTAAAAGATTTCTGACGTAAATAATATTTGAAGTTTATAAACTCTTCATTTGTTTCATCGGCAATTCAAAACATTTCCAAAATTACACATGACTTTGCCTCCACACAATATTTCTATTACTGTATGTCTCCTTTTAATCTTCTTGTTATATCAGACCCGTAACTTTTCTTTATAATGATATCTGCTTAAATGGATAGCCTTTTATATCACGCGAGTCAACAGTGAGCATTGTCGAATAAACACGCGTTGTGCAACACGGAGAAAAATAGTTTATTAGATTCCTGGCATCAATTCAGGTTTAGCGATCTTTTTAGAGACTTTCGCCAGAGCATAAAACAGATTTGCACAGATCTCAGTAATTGAGTATTTATTAGGTGTTGGGGAAAAGTAATCGATTGCAAAAGTGCTCGTTGCCTACAAAAGCACATAAAGTCCCAAAATGTAAATACCCACACACACGATTGTGTGGCTTGAATGTGGCTGTGGTGAAAATAGCCAAATAGTATATTCAATAGAAATGTCCAAAAATGTATCAATATGTGTCCTTTTTTTTTTTCTCAGCATGAGTTTTTTTTTCATTTTACAAAGCTGAACCAGAAGTTTTGCAATATTTTGTTTACGTCAAGCACAATTTGGCAGCTAAAAATGGTTGTACCGTGGTCATGAATGTGACGAGAAAGTATTGTGAAAAAACGTTCACATCCGACTCTCTCCAACTGCTACTGAACGGATTTGCATCTATGTCTTTGATCACAGCCTCGGAATCTATGTTTTGTTTGCCTATCTGACTTTGCCTAATGGTCGAAAATCTTTAAACCCGAATGAATTTTGTTGAATAATCTGTTTACTTACTGAGATCGACTCTGCTATCATCAGAGCAACAGTTTTTGCCTGCTTCCACGGCATTCTGACTCAGTTCACACCCATAAAGCATAAGTTTCCGAATTAAACTAAGTTTCACGTTTGTCTCTGCAGTTTCAAATTATGCACACTGTGAGGTAATGCTAACTATATTTAAAGGATATATTTATATTTGTATAATATATCAATGTTTCATAAATCGGAGTTTTTTTTCCAAATATTCTCTATGCAATAGTGTCTTATTTTTTAAACAAATTGAAATAAAAAAAACCTCGAAAAGAGCAAGAACATTCTTAGCGTTCTATGATCATTAGTCGCTCTCTGCTTTAAAACGAATGTAAAGTAAATAGAATTCAAAGAATCTCTATTTCTAATCTATTCAAGTCATTCACGAACTTAAAAAAAAATGCTGTAAATATTTAAAAAAAATCCTTATAAGAATTAGGAGACCGTTTAATTTTTTTATAGTCAAGAATTGTTTAAATATATAAATATATCCTCTTAATATACTGTTCTTTCAAGCGCACACACATACACACGCACGTACAAATATACACACATATTCATTCACGGAGATAGATTGGTAGTCAGTTTAACATTGTGGCATATCAACTCTCATGGATTATTTCGGGAAAAAGTAGTAATAAAAGAGAAGGACAAGAAAACCACTTAAATATACAAATCATTTATTTCCTGAAGACGACGTAAAACGTCAGAAACGTGTTGAATAAAAGTAACTTTAAAAATTCCCCGGTGGTCCTTTTTATCTAAAAGTATATATGTATATTTGTTGTTGGTCAAACAAAGAAAGAAAGAATGTTTTGTAGTTGGTACAAAGAGAGAAAGATGAAACGGTAATATATAGCTGGGTTTCGATACCAGACTGAAGCAACTCGCGTGTCTAGATACATTGAAAATTGTGATACAAGGAAACAGTGTATCTTTGGATGACTCACACACATATATATATATCTATATAGTGATTCACTGACAGTTCTGTTTCGTTCTATCAGAACTCATCAGTGTGGCTTGATATTAGCTTCCCATAGCTGGGATCGAAACCCGGCTGACTGAAACAACAAGCCAAGCTTCTAACCATTCAGCCACGAGGAGCATTTGGCTGCGAAGTAAATTTTAAACGGCTATGAATCACAATTACTATTGTTTACATACATCGGTTCAACGGCTACCGAGATCTCAATTCATACCTGAAGAGGCTTGCAATAAACGTTAATGGCAACACGATTACTTCTTTGCCAGAGAACTCAACCGTACGAGGGTAGGGGAGTATATTTCTCTATTGTCATCCACAGACAGATCTATTTCGTTCTATCAGAACTCATCAGTGTGGCTAGACATTAGCTTCCCGTTGCTGGGATCGAAACCCAGTTGCCTGAAACAACAAGCCAAGCTTGGTTAGCCATTCAGCCACAAGGAGCCAATAGCTGCGAAGTAAATTTTAAACGTTTATGAATCACAATATATATATATATATATATATATATATATATATATATATATATATTGTTGTGGATAGGTTTGTGTATAAAATGTTCAAGGCTTGAAATGTCTTATCACGGCTTTGTTCTACTAAATTATATCGATAAAACGAATATATTCACGAATAAAAATGGAATTATTTCTAACAATTTATGTAAAGTGTATGCATTTTTGTTGTTACAAATACTTAAATATATTTACAATTAATTCATTTCTGTAAATGATATTTTTCATGTTGATATTTATATATTCATCTTTACGATACAGTTTGCTAATAATACTTACGTTTCGAAACATTATAAAACATTGATTACCTACTGAGATGAGACCGATGAATTACTATGATTTACACTATAGGTCCCTTGTGGAATTATTTTTTACCGATATAACTGATGTTTTTCGGACAATGATATAAACCGCGAAGCAAAATGATAAAAATGTAACATGACGAGGAAGAAATCAAATTTAAGATCTATTGTAGGAGGTAATTTAAAAAAAAAGAAGAGTAATGGTGTTTAGATTTGGGTGGAAACAAAATCACAATTTTCGCTCTTTACACAGATTGATATGTATCAAATTACCCTTAGATTTAAAAAAAAATAAAGTCCAGCCTATTAAAAATGAGGAATGAGATACAGTGAAGACGGAAAAGTATGTGGGAAAGAAACATGCTGGCTATGAAGTATAAAAAAGAAATACAGATAAAGAAATATAGATAAAGAGAAAAATGTATTCTTCATTTTATATATAATCTTTTCTTTGTATTTTAAGCCAAAACAGAAGATAACAAAATGAATGAAAGAAAAATTAAATTAATTGATAAAGTATTAGATTGATGTCTTGCAAAAAGAATTAATAAAAGTCAACAAGAAAATACATTAGACTACCATGTCTTAGAATAGGGTAAGACAGATATAAAAATACCGAAAGGAAACAAATCGGCAACATTTTGACCTGGGTATAGTCCGTGTATATTAAGACTTTGTAGAATTTTTGAAAAAATGTTGAAAGATTTCGGTCAACATATGACATAGTAACAATCGTACAATTTCCCTATTTCCTTGGTGTTCGATGGTATCGACTTGAGTTAAAGTCTAAGAAATAGATGTTTTTATATGGAGTATGTGTACTGTTGACATAACCATTATTTTCAAACCTACGAATTATTATATATATCATCATTTACTCTATCTCAGTTATATTTCCTGTAATATTCGTTTAAATTAAAACATTGCTTATGCTTGTGTCTAAGAACCTGTTAGCGGAGCTTAGAACACATTTAGAGTAAATGGATGAGCTGGGTATAAAAATAAGTGGCATTTGTTGATGAGACTTTAGTTCTAAAGATTTGTGGAGAGTGTAGTATCCTTTTGTAATTATTACTTACAGATCCACACCAATCCAGAGCGATGGTACTTCAAAGCTTCTAATCTTTGGATCAAATGCCACTGTTTAAAAAATATTCAATTACATAGGTAAGTGTTCGAAAATCAAAACAAAATAAAAGCAAAATAAACAAAATAATAAAAATTAAATGAAACATGAGGAAAGTATACAAAGATGTAAATGAGAGTGCATTCAATGTGATTCTTTAACCCCTTGACATAAAAATAACCGAAGACAGAAGCATTGAAATCAATCAATCAATTTCTTAGTGTATATAAACTAGTGGTTTGATTTGGTTTCTTTGGTTAATGGCAAATCAACTCTTTTTAGGTTATTTAATGCCAAAGCCATTCTCCTAGAAAAACAGTAGTCGTAATATTTAACCCATAGCTAGGAGGATAAGGGGGTTCATACCTTTCCCAAGGGTATTTGCCCGAAAGTGAACGTAATAGCGCGACAAGAGTACGAACTCGCGAACTACGATTCTGCAGTCCATCGCTCTAACCATTACACCACGACGACACCCCATAAACTAATAATAATCATATGAATAATAATAAGTGCGTGAAGAAAAGGAAGAGATGACTAGAATAAAAGAAAGTTTAAAGAGAGAAAAATAGAGAATGAATGGGAAGAAAGTATAAGAAAAATGTGATGATGAATATATGTAAAAGAAATGTACTATAAAACGAATAAGTAGATCACAAATAGCAGAAGATATTCTGAAACGAGGCATTGAACATAGAAAATACGGAGGAAAACAGATGCAACGTATGAAAGAAACAAATACAAAGATATTGAAAAGGACACCATTATATATATATAAAAACATAATATGAAGATTGAAGTAGAAAATAACAGTCTGAGTAAAAAAGAAAAATGATTGAATCAAAAATAGATTTGGAGTATAAAATGAAAGGAAATGGCAAAATCAGTAACTACAAAAAAGACATAGTTACAAAAAAAAAACATGACACTAGAAATAAAATAAAAATATATGTGCAACCGAAAAACATCTCTGTACTAGTTAAAAGAAACCTTTTAACACGAAATAAAGAAAATAAAGGCAAAATAAAAATGTGGAAAAACTGACAAATATTCATTTGAATATTGATAAGAATAATAAGTAAGTTTATTTTAATGATATAAACAGGAAAAATTAGATGCATAAAGTTTCATCTGATAATATCAAATCGTAGAAAGGCTTTCAAAGCAAAAGAAAGGCTACAGTGTGGTAGATACGTTGATGCAATGCATCTAACTAAACATTGCACACGGAAGCCCTGTTCCTATTCCGTTAGTGGGTCAAGTAAGTAATAATAATTATAATAATGATAATTGTGGAACATGAAAGTAACGATTATACCGATTGTGATTGGTGTTTTTGGCACAGTAACTAAAGGATTATTAAAGGGCCTGGAAGACTTGGAAGTTGGTGAACGAGGGGAGACCATCTAAACGACAGCATTATTGAAGACGGCTAGAATACTGAGAGGCATCCTGGAGACTTGAGGAGACTTGCTGTCACTCAAACTTCAGTGAAAAATCATCAGCTGACGCTGATGTGAAAAACTCTAAAGGAGTAATAATAATAACGACAAACAATGTTAAAACAAAAATAGATAAAATCCAACAAAATAGCAAATGTAGGTTTTGTGATGATAGAAAGGTAACAATCAATTATATAATAAGTAAATGCAGAAAATTTGCGCAAAAATAGTTTAAGGGTAGACACGATTGGTTGGGGAAGGTGATCCACAGGGAATTTTGCAAGAAATCTAAATTTGACCATACAAACAAGTGACGTACACCGAACAAAAATCTGTCATGAAGAATGAGGCGCATAAATATCTATGGGATTTTGTTATATAATAAGATCAACTAATCACGACCAAACGACTAGACCTAGTAATATTCAACAACAACAAAAATAGAACTTTTGTCGACTTTGCCGTCCCGGCAGAGCACAGAGGAAAATTAAAAGAAAACGAAAACAGATACAAGTACCTTAACCAAACTAGGGAACTAAAAAAAACGATGGAACATGAAGGTGACAGTGATGAAAAGTATGATTGGTGAACTTGGAACAATCTCCAATGATTGGAAAAGGGAAAGAAAACTTGGAAATAACAGAAGAAGAGGAGAACATCCAGAATACAGCATTGTTAAGGTCGTCTAGAATACAGAGAAGAATCCTGGTGACATGTGAAGACTTGCTGTCACTCAACCTCCAGTTTGAAACCGTCAACTAACAGCCAGAAGAAAAACTATCCAAAGAGTTTAATAATAATAATAATAATAATAATAATAATAATAATAATAATAATAATAATAATAATAATAATCTTGGCCAGACGACCAGATTTTATTATAATCAACAACAACAAAAAAAGAGAACTTGCAGAATTGTGGACTTTGCTGTCCAGACGTATCAGGGAGTGAAATTGAAAGAATGTGAAAAGAGGGATAAGTAACTCGACCTTGTTAAGATATGGAAAAACTGTGGAATCTGAAAGTGGCGATAATACCGACTGTAATTGGTGCTCTAAGTACAGACACCATAGGATTAGTACAAGGACTGGAGGACTTGGAAATAACAGGACGAGTGGAGACCATCCAAACTACGGCATTATTGAGATCGGCCAGAATACTGAGAAGAGTCCTGAAAACTTGAGGGGACTTGTTGTTCCTCAAACTCCAGTGAGAAACCATCAGCTAACGCTGATTTGAAAAACTCTCAACAGGAACAAATAATAAGAATGAGGAGGAGAGCAGTAATCTTCATTTGAACTTAAAATCCTACAACGAGAAATGGGAATAAAATTAAGATGTAATCCCATGGTAAAAGAACAAATATAAAACCAGCCCCAACCCAGACGGTAAATATAGAGTGAAGCAATTAGCCTAACCAAAAATATAAATAAATCAAAAATATAAATAAATCAAATCACTTTAAGTATTCACTTGAAGATGGTAGATAATTGAGAAAAATCATAACGAATATTTTAAGCTTTACTATCAATATTTTTTTTCATTTCGTAACAGCCTTTATTATTAATAAATTAATATTTGGGAATTTTAAGTTGGAGTCTTGCAGTCGTCTTTATGGACAATATTTGAAGAAAAAAATGATAAAAATGTTTGGAAATTTTTATCAATAAAATGCAATAAAATGACTATCATCAAGCAAAAGAATGTAAGAAAAAAGACTCATGTTGAGTTATACAAAGTTAAAACTTAATTAACGTAAAGGTTTATGTATCACCTCTTTCTATTTTTGGGGTGTCCTCGTGGTGTAATGGTTAAAGCGCTGAACTGCGGAATCGTAGTACGCGAGTTCGTACTCCAGTCGCGCTATTATGTTCACTTTCGGGCAAATACCCTTGGGAAAGGTATGAACCCCCTTATTCTCCCTCCAGCTATGGGTAAATAGTAGGACGGACTAGGTTCTTCACCCTTGGTGAGGCAACTAGTCTAGGAGAAGGAAAACTCTGAATTCAAAACCTGTTAAACTCCGCTTAAAAATTGACCTTGTGTCATATCCTGCCCGAGCGGAGGGGTTGGTAAATAGTACCGCTTTCTATTTTTAATTTTTTCTTTATTGGTGACCTACTTAAGTGTCTTCTTCCTCTGAAGAATAGCAGGCTACATCTGTGGTAAAAGCACAGATAATAATGAACTCATAAATGTAGTATAGCGACCGTATAGTGTCAAGGAAAAATGACTAATCCAATCCAAATCAGCCAAAGGCTCAGAATGCAGATCTGTCTGAGTGTTATGATCAGTCGGTGCTTTCCTAGATAGCCGATATGGGGAATCTAGTCAGTGAATGTTGACTCTTCTAATTTAATTTACACCAACGTCCATGTGAATAGCTCAACCGAGGAACACAAATTGTAAAAAGGGACGAGAGAAGACAACTGAAATGAAATTCACTGATATTTTAAGAACAATCCTAAAATGAGAGTGTATAGAAAAAAGTTGGGCAGAAAATGCTAAATTTAAAACAAGCCAAAGACTTGCAGATGGAGTTAGAATGGATTGTAAGATAGTTTGTTTTTTTTCTAAACATGATACGTGAAGAATATGAACAAGATCTCCCTACCTGAATCAAAACACAAAATACTGAAAAACAAGATTATTTTTTCCGAATTGAAATTCAAAATAATGAAAACTAAATTACCTCAAAGCCCAGCACCACAAAACCAATATAACACGAGAAAACAAAATAAACGTTGAGTTAATAAGGAAAGACATGACTGAAAAGAAGACTATATTACTATCCCTCAAGAAACAAAACAGTAAAAAAAAAAAATGAAGGTAAAAACCGAAAAGGTAAACAAATTATTTGCAAATGCCCGAACAAGCGGCATCACAGAAGTAAACGAGCTAATTTATGCAGAAGCAAAACAAATCTGTGACAAAATCGGTATTCCCCGAAGGAACCCGAACAGAAATACAAAACCTGATTCTGAAATTAGATTAGAAGGACAGATAAATAAACTGCGACAACGAGCAAAAATGCTAAGTCAGAAAAAAAAAAACAGGTATGTAATGGGATAAACACACACACACACACACACACACAAATTAGCAGCCAAGTCTGAATATTCAACTTGAAGTGATAAATCAGAAGATACTGGTGAAAAAAGCCATTCTCAAAGATTCTGGGACACTGACAATCAATAAAAACAGGGCCTTAAAAAACGAAACAAAATTCTACCAACAGGTAGTTGGAGAATCTACGAAGATAAACCAAGAACCTGATGCAAAATAATATTTAAATAAAATAAGAGAAAAAAAAACATAGCAGAAAGGCTGAATGAATAAATAACATGAGAAAAGAAGGACAAGGTCTCGAAAAAGACTGTAGAAGACCAACACGAGTAATCCATCATTAATATCAACATTGAAGAAAAGACCAAAGTGGAAAATATCAGGCCATGATGGCATTCATGGATTCTGGATAAAAATATTACATTCATCACGGCAAGTTAGCAAATGCCAACAAAAGCAAGCATACCCAAATTGATGAGGAAACGGAATCACTAACCTTTATACGAAAAAAACCCTCAGAAGCAACTGCAGACCAATCTCGTGTGTACCAAGAGAATGAAAAGACATGACCGTACAGTTTAATGAAAAATATGTTAATCGCTTCAAAGTCACGGTCAGTTTCCAGAAGAAAGTAAACGGTGTTCTAGGGAAAATGTTTGTAAAGGTAAAGATCTAGAGAAGCATATATCCCGATAGACCCTCTCTAGCCACAAGTGTTTGTAATAACAATGATGCCACTCAAATACGTTCTTAGGAAGCGCACTGGGGCTACAAATTTACAAAATATATCAAGAAAAAGCGTGAAGAAGAGGACTCGAGTTATTGAGGACTGAGGAAACTCATCAATACAAAGACTCAAAGACTACATAAAAAAAAGATTAATCTCAGCAATCAGTAACAGCATTGGCAACTGAAGACCGAACAGAAAACTACAAAAACATCGAAAAAATTGGAGGAAACAACTGTATGGATATTTCAAGCGATATACGGTGACAATGCACACAAGAAGTACCTGTACATAGCTGTGATAATATCGTGTGGTACAGTACAATATTCTCTCCCCTCCACAAAATGTAACAATATCCTGCACACCACCACTGAAACACTATCCTGGTCACTAATACCAATGTAATAGTATATTGGTACGTCAATAATTGTAATAATATCATTGGCATGGCACCACTATAAGAATATCGTGGTCACCGTCTGTAACACTTATTTTGTCTCGGCTGTTACACCATTCTGGTAACGGTAACAAAATGGTCGCCAACAATACCAGCCCCAAATGTGATACCATTGTGAACGACAAGATTTGTTGAACCAAATGTAATAATAATGATTGGTCTTATCCTGATAACGGCGCCAAATGTGATACTATAGTTGTCAGGGTACTTTTATTTTGATTTTATCCTGTTAAGGACACCAAATGCGTCCCCAGGTAGTTTGTTTATCCATTCTCTCTGTGCCCTCGATGTATTTGAAGTATCCCCTGATGGGTATAACATAATTCATCCGAAACTTCTAACAGTCGGGGAAATTCGTTGGAGCAAATTTGCCTGGGTAGGACTTTCTGGCAGCTCCATATACTATGGCTGCTACGTATATGGAGCAGCCAGAAAGTCCTATCTGAAAACATTAAATACTGTTCAACAAGAAGGATTAACACTCATTTTTGGGGCTTTCTGTACATCCCCAGTGGAGAGCCTTTACTCCGAAGCATATGAACCACCTCTAAAACTCAGATTCACAAATTTAGGTTTACAATACTACAGCAAACTCAAGTCACTACCAACCAATCCAGCTCATGACTGCACTTTTAACTCCAAACACCAAACCCTATTTAACGAAGAGGAAAAGGCCATAAAAACCTTTGGCCTCCGCATGAAACCCATTTTGGAAAGTGCAAACATCTCTATTAAAAGTATTCATGATACAATACAGCTAAATTCCCCTCCCTGGCTACTTGAAAAGTCAGAGGTAATACTAGACTTAAACAAACTCTCAAAAAAGAAAACACACCCCTAATATACCAAGAAAAACTCCATAACATCCAAGACAACCTTCCTAATTATCTACATATCTACACAGACTGCTCCAAGGAAAACTATGGAACCGGGTGTGGAGCAGTTCTAAACAATAAAACTATGAAACAATCCCTTCCTAAAGAAGGTTCCATATTTACAGCTGAAATCTGTGCAATAAATTTGGCACTTAAAATCATTTCAAATAAAAAAGCTAAGAAATTCATTATCTACTCAGACTCCATATCAGTTCTACACTCGATAAAAAGCCAAAAGCTCGATAACCCTCTAATCGTCAACCTATTAAACAAACTCCACGCCCTAAGACAGAGCAAAAAATGATATTCTGCTGGATTCCAGGCCATATGGGAATCCAGGGAAATGATAAAGCTGATTCATTGGCTAAAGCTGCAATTAACATACCTCCTGACAAAACCTCCAAACTACCATACACAGACTTGAAACATAAAATCAAACAAATAATCACAAAAAGATGGCAACAATTCGAGGATGAAAATGTCCAAAACAAGCTCCGCCAAATAGAGCCTTTTCTGAAAGAAAGAAAACGTGAAGCCAGTAATACTAGAAAAGAAGAAACTATTCTTTCCCTACTGCGTATAGGCCACACTAGATTAACGCACGACTTTATTCTAAAAGAAGCACCTACTCCTAAATGTCCATGCGGAAACCATTACACAATTAGGCATATTTTAATAGAATGTACAAACATATCTCGCATCCGAAAAAAATTTTATAAAGTTAATAGTATGAAGGAATTATTTGAGAAGATAAACCCTAAAAATGTAATAGAATTCCTGAAAAGAATTGGCCTTCTATCAAGGCTGTAGGCTCATAGACCTACAAATTAATTATATAAAAAATCAAATGCTGACTTCAGCAGACAATTCAAGACTACATATCGTTTTATTTTGATTTCGTTGGTATTTGTTTATAGCGTTCAAATAACTATACGCATAAAAATTATACCAAATAAAAATAATAAAAACGTTTTCGGCATAAAATAACCCGATGGGTTGGCATGCCGTAAAATCCAACCAACCAACCAACCAACCAACTATTGAAAGGTTGATTTTGAATTAGTTGCATATATATCCACAAAAAGTCGCATCCACATTTTTATTGGGCTATATATTGATATAACTAATCTTTGATTACAAAACATAAAAGCTTAGTAATTTTAGTTTAATAAATAGTACATGTCAACATATATTAAGAAAGCCTCGTGTATATATTTATAAATAACTATGTTCTATAACATCTAAGTAAATATTTTTTATAAGTACAGTAACACAGAACAATATTTTTTTAAATAAAGAAGATTTTTTACTTTAAACCAAATAAACCAGAATTTTATTACTTCTAGGAGATTATTATACAATGAAAAAGGATATTATCAAGTTATAATTATTGGTGAACTCTATCCCTGAAAATAGAAATATGCCGCAATCAAAAGGAAAAATCACTTTTGCGTACTTCTGAAATTCTATTTTTCGTTATAATGTTTTCGCTGTTTAATTCATAGTTATAGCTCTAACGCTGTAAATGTTGGAAATAAATTGTCTCAGAAGATCAAATTTAAGTGCACAATGTTCCATTCGAAAATAAGAATTTACTTGGTAAAATAAATTCGGGCTTCTTCGAATCAGTGGTTGTGTCTATAATACTGTATGGATACTCAGTCATTTGGGCTGTAACATACACCAACTTATTTTCTCTACAGAAGGTGTAGATACTCTCATCGTGTGTCCTGGCTATGTCATTAAACAATCTGATGGTGTGTCTCCAGCCTTGGAGATTATGGGAATGTAGAGTACCCCTTCAATTCCATTGCACCTTTGTCCTCTGTGACTCGGTCTACGGATCGAATAGAACAAATTGTGTACAAACAAATGAAAGATTTGAAACTGTGACTGTTTTATAGCAATACGCGAAACCATTTAGCTGTGTATAAAAGGAACGCTTGCTCGTTTAAGAATGTTATCTCCAAAATGTTTTTATTTATCATATAGATATTTAATATTTTTATGTATTAACAGTATTTGACATCAAATAACCCAATATGGTTTATTTGCCATAAACCCAACCAAACCACACCAGTATGGATAATCCTCGAGAACTCTAACAAAACGAATGGACGAATGGACGAAAAGCTACATGGGAATTACACGAGAATTCATCTGCTGTTTTGAACAAATCCTTGAAGCAGCACTGCACAAAACATTTTACATGTAAATGCCATCAAATTAAGACGAACGTGGCATGCAGGGCTCTGCTAGCGAAGGAAGAACAAATCCTAAGCGACTTTTCCTTATAGACTTCCACACAGGGACTCACGAATATGGCCGATATGCAGAGATCTATATACATCATCTTTATGCAGACACTGGATGCTATCTAGAGAACGTGCTGTGAGTCGATAGCTGATTTCGAGGGATGACGAGAGAGGCAGAGACAGAGACAGGGAGACTGAGAAACAGACATGGAGACCGAGAACATAAGTTGATGATGACGATGATGATGATCGTTATATATACACATAAACATATGTGTGTATGTGTGAGCGTGTGAGTATGCGTGTGATAGTATGCTTGTTGCGCAAAATATCAGAATAATTATACATTATAAATCTCTTCGAATAATCACTTTATTTTGTATTCCATCGTATCTTGAATACTAAAGAACGTGCAGGGTATTGATTGCATCATTTGCTGTCATACAATTTCAGATATTGTATATATATATGTATATACAAAGATCTTGTGGTACGTGCAAATTTTAAATAATGCTTTCAATAGAGTACTCACGTTTAAAATGAATAATATATTTTCAAATCAATTAAAGTATTTCAAATTTCTTAAAATTGGACTATTTCAATTACGTCTCTTCAGTGAATTGTGTTCATAATACTTGAGTTGATTTGTCAGGAATTCAAAATTTGAGTAGAGTCTGACAAAAATGAAAGGTGGAGAAGGGAAGAAAAAATATACCTAAAATTTGGAAGGGAAAGGGAAGAGAAAGAGAGAAAGGGTTCTCTTATTTTCTTCACTGAATCCATTGTAATTTTTCTGTCGTTAAATATCATTAGTGACATGTCATTTTAACCAACTAGATTCAGAATGATAGCTTTTTATAGTATTGCAGTGGCTGTCTTATCGGTTTTCATTTATTTATATCTAAAAGGACTTATTTTTATTTATTGACTTGAATATTGGGGACAGAAGACATAAGTAACATTTTCGGCATATTAGTCAGATAAGTAAGAACAAGGTTTTAATTTAAAAATTGGTTTGTAATGAATGGAAAATATATTCCGAATGATCAAATTGAAAAAAAATGTTTGCTATATTTCACGTAAAAGATTTAATTCATAACGAGGCTCCAAATTCGGTTAAAGCAGTTAGATTGCGATGTATTACTAACAATTCAATAATTTATCATTCATTTGTTTACACACAGTCAAACGAGCAAACGGTTCTAGTCATTTGTTTGCGCTCAGTTAAAATATCAAACGGTTCTATTTGACCCTATCAGGTGCTACTACTCCGGGCCAGAGTGGACTCGGGAACGATGAAAATAAAAGAGTACTCCACATTCCTTAAAGCTCCAGCATTACTGGAGCCTCATCATCAGATTGTTTAGTGTCATATCAAGGACATTCGTTGTGGGAGTGTTACTCCTCTACAGAGATGCAGTTGGTGTACTCTACAATCCCAGCCAATTGGTCTATTATATGTTTTGAGTAAAGATTATTTTATTAAAGTTTCATATAGTTGGTTGGTTAGTTGGTTGGGTTTTAAGGCATATCAACCGTTGTTGATTATTTAATGCCAAATCTATTTTTATACAAATTATCAGTTCTATTTAAAACAATTCAGTTTAGGATGAGTACACATTTTAATTGTCAGAAACGTTTTTATTTCAAGATATTCAGTTTAGTCAAAGAGTTCTAATCAAAAAAAATTCAGCTTAGCATAAGTACGCAGTTTAGCTCTATTCAACCAATAGATAAGGTCCTATGTGGTTCTACCACTCCGGGCCAGAGTTGACCTGAGAGCGACGACAATGAGGGAGTGCTCTGTATTTCCCAAAGCTCCAGCATTACTGCAACCCCACCATCAGGTTGTTTAGTGTCATATCCAGAACATTCCTTTGATGGGTCTTACCCTTCTGCCGAGGTGCTGTCGGTGTATTTTACCGTCTCAGCCGACTGGGCAAAGTTTGATGTGAATAGATAGTTAAAAAAAAGTGGTGATGATTATGGAGGTAAAGCAGTCAAATCAATAAATACATTTGGAAATTTAGATTAGAATTAAAGATGAATACTTAAAAAAGCAACTTATATAATAAAGTTTTATCTAGATCCCGTTTAGAGGAATCACTGCAAATTTTAGAGGGTTTTGTTTAACGCAGTTTTGATACATTTTTTCTCAAAACCTTTTCGGGAAACTAGAACTTACTTCATGCATGTTTTTCCCTTCTTTGGTAAAAATGATAATTCGTCTCAAGATTTTATATAGCGTATAACATCAAGTGAAATAGAATGACTCAGCTTCACACCACATCCAAAGAGCAGCTTTGATGCTGACTTAATCAATAGAAGAATCATTGGCATAATCCTAGTAAATACAACTGGGACTATTTTGAAGAAAAATAATGTAAAATTGTACTATCCTACTTCAAAAGAATATGTTAGTATTGAAAACCTTTTTGTTTGGTTTGGCTTGGTTTAGATGTTGTATTTTTTTTTTGTTTTTACTGTTTTTGATGTCTCATTTTATGCCGAAATCAATTTATCAACTATAGAACACTGCTATACCGTAATAACGTGTAACTTCACAATCATTTATATCATTCATTTTTACAATCATTTTAAACATGTATTTTCACAATGATTGTAAACGTGTAATTTCACAATTATTAGAAACGTGTACCTTCTCAATCATTTGAAACGTATATTTTTTTCAAACAATTGATGCGTACATCTTCATCATCATTTCAAACGTATATCTTTACAATCATTTGATATGTATATCTTCTCAATCATTTGAAACCTGTATTTTCATAATCATTGGAATTTTGTGTCATCAAAATCAAGTGAAACGGGTATTTTTACAATCATTTAAAATGTGTATCTTCTCAATCATTTGAAAATCTTTCTAAGATAGAATATCAATGTTCTACGTGTCACTGTATATGTGTACTTCACTGTCATTTCTAACAATATTTCAAACATATCGACTGGGTGAGCAAGCAAAATATAAAATCGTTGAAACAAAAAATTGACTGATTATTCCAAAATTTGAAAAAAAAAAACTCCCAAAAAACCGCTATAAATGTAAATTTTCATGATTAGATCTATAATTTGAGTCATTTTTGAATTAAAATTCAGTCCAATATGGGTGAGCTACAAAAGAAATGACAAAGAATCTATGATTTGCGAAACCCCAAAACCAGGCCAAAGTTTCTTAGTCTACTGTATACAAAGCATAGAAATATATTTTTTCTTTTTACAGAAAAAGAGCTTTTTCAGGAAAAGAAGGAGTCGAGGATTGAATAAAAAAACGAAAGGAAGGCTTTTTAGCTGCTTTCGCTGCGGTGATTCAGAAAAAACCCACAACGTCGATGAGAAAGTAGGGTTATGAATTGGAAGTCCACGAGAAAAATGGGAAGACATCAAATAAAGAAACCAAGACATTTACCTCCTTGATTAAACTATATGGGGCGTTTTAGAAAACAGAACAAATGCAACTGCCCATTCATTTATTGATTCTTGCCTAGGCAACTTGGGCTGTAGAATACATCAGCTGCATCTCTGTTGAGGGGGTATTACCCACCAACGTTCTTCCTAGATATGACACTAAGCAATGTGATGGTGAGGTTTCAGTAAACCTGGAACTTTGGGAAATGCGTAACACTCCTTCATTACCATCGCTCTCAGGTCCGTTCTGGCCCAGAGGGATAACACCTGGTAGAGCCTTTTCTATGAGTTAAATAGAACTAAATATCGTACTAAATTGTTTGAGATGGGACTGTTTTTACATTTAAACTACGTACTTATTCTACACTGAATTGTTTTTAATGAAATCTTTTTATGATATTGAAACTGTGTACATATGCTAAACTGACATGTTTGAAATAGAACTGTTTTAGACATGGTTAACTGAATTGCTTAAAATATAGCTGTTAATATGTATAAAAATGGATTCGGTATTAATAACCAACAAAGGTTGATGTGCCATAAAATCAAACCAAACTCAACCAAACTAAATATTGATTCGCTTTAGACTGTTACTGAGGGGGAATAAAATAAAATGTCTAAAGAAGTTATTTTGATGGCATTTAAATCATTTTAAAGGTGTTTTGATACAATAATTGAAAAAAAATGTGGCCGCATTGAGTGAATTTACTGTTTTCTGTTTATATTCTTATTATGTTGTTTATTTGGTAAAATTAAAAGTAACCTTGTTTTATGATAGAGTCGTTTATTATTGAATATTCCTAACTTTTCTTCCGCTCTCTATGTTTTACCCATATATATAAAAACCTTTCTGGTACAATAATTCTAACTTAGAATTACAGTTGGTGTAATGGGAACTCGTCCCACATTTTCACATCTAGAGGCTCAGTAACGGATAAAATTGAGTTTCAATTCCATGAATTCTTTTTTTGGATGGTATTTACTCAACTTCAGGAGATTAAGTGTGTATATAGCAAGCTACATCGACAAGGGACAAGTCTGTCTTGAATGCATGTTATTGATTATTTTTTATCTGATTGTATTAAAAATCAATATTGCTGAATTTTTGTTTTTTGAAAATTAATAGAGAAGGCAAGACACTTGATTAATCCCTCCTCCCCGAGAAGATCGGGAAAATAAGCGCGTAAAACAGAAAGTAAAGGAAAGAAATCTGTTAAACTTTACACGCACTCCCCCCTCTCTCTTTCTCTGTATTCACACACACACACACATACACACACACATATATATATATATATATATATATATATATATATATATATATCAAAGGATTAAAATTTACCTCCAAATCTACCTCTAATTAGAATCTTTTTTATTTTGCTCGATTGCACTAAAATTTTGTACATTATGGAAATATATTTTCAATTGTAAAAAAAGATAAGTAAGATGTACAAAATTTTCTCAGATATGAGTATTCCAGCTGAGCTGATATCGCAAACGTGAACCTATGAGTCGTGAGTTTTTTCCATGCATTAGTTTTACATTTTCTAACAGCTAACGTTTAATTGCTCAGTGTAATTCCTTGACTCGTAAGACCAAACCTAAACTTAGAGTAGGCTTTTAATAATTTCTAGCAACTACACTGCTTGTGTAAAAGAGATTATATTACATATGTATTTCAGGATGTATATAAGAAAACTCACTGTGAGTATATCAGACCCATAAAAAGCTTGAGAAGGACATCTTTCATAATAAAGTAAAAAAAACGTTGGTCGACCGTAGTCGAGGGCTACCCGAAAGTTCCGTTTTTAATAGCTACTACACCGAGGTGTTAGAGAGGGTGATACTCCTTTCCCTCGACTGCTCCACTTTACCCTTAAAACGAAATTTATGATGCTCAGTGTAAAGCAAGGAGATATCAAGTACCATTTTTTGAGTCTTTGGTATAGGTTCGACCTGGGATAGAACCGCAATCCCCCGGCCCATTGGCGAACACTCTACCACTAGGTCAATGGGAAAGCATTCAAAACATATAAAAAGTATATTGGTTAACACAATATCCAATATAACTGTAGACATTATTATTTCTATCTATTATATTCGATAAAGAGGAAGTCTCCGTGGCATTGTGTCTAACGTATTGGACTGTGGAAAAAGAATTAATTGAGTTCAAAATCCCCGAATTCTTACGTTTACTTTAAGACTTATACCCTTAGGAAACATATGAATTCTCTTATATCAACTAGTTGGTGAGTAGTACAACTAATATCTTTTTTTAAAGATGGCTTATCATATTTACCCAACCCCTCCGCTCGGGCAGGATATGACACAAGGTCAATTTTTAAGCGGAGTTTAACCGGTTTGAATTCAGTGTTTTCCTTCTCCTAGGCTAGTTGCCTCACCAAGGCTGAAGAACCCAGTCTATCCTACTATTTACCAATAGCTGGAGGGAGAATAATTGGATTCATACCTTTCCCAAGGGTATTAGTGCTATGTGATATGCAATCAGTCTGGTCCTTGATTTGAACTCGTGTCACCGTGTCCATTTCCTACGACGATAACCATTACATCACGGGCACCTCTTTTTTAAAGATGGCTTATGACATAAATAACCCACGTATATTGATATGTTTCTCCAGCAGTGTCCTGCGTGTCTGGTTCGTTTAACTTTCTAAATGGAAACAGCCTTATCTAGGAATTTTGATTTGACTCCCCAAACCAGAACATATGACTTTTTTAATACACTACTTGACCCAGGGATTGAACTCATGAATACCATGGACCCCCGCATATGGCCAAGCAAAAGCAGGATGACCAGCTCGAACATACATACAGCAGCTATATGAGGATACTGAATGTAGCCCTGTAGACCTGCCAGAAGCGATGAATGATAGGGAGAAGTGGCGAGAGAGGGTCAGGGATATCCGTGCTAGCGGCACGACATGATAATTATATTGATATATCTTTAACCAAAGAAAACATAGTGAACTAAATCGAATGGTATGATTTCGGAAAAATGGCAAGAAGTTTTTTGAAGAGGGCATTTTTGGAAACTGTTCGATGGATCTTTACATAATTAGAACTTTACAAAGGTATTGTATTATTTTTTAACATGTTTTTATAGTTTGAATTGTTGCTTTTTTTTATTATCGACAAGAAGATCTCATACAGGAGCCATTTTAGTTGTGTATGAAGCTTACGTTTTTATTCTCCACCAATTCTGGAAAACTTCACTTTCTCCACATAGTTTACAGCCTGCCTGCGTGGTATGCAGAGTTGCTGTAGATTTCATGCAAATCAAGATCCTCGTGCCATGGAGAACGATCTCTGGCGTACAGCCATTTCAATCTTGGGGTCGAAATTTTTCACATTTCCAGTTGATATTGATTAAGTGTCGACTGTATCCGTCCGGCATGTATAACTGTAGCGTAACTTACCATTAAGGAATGTTTAATTCCCTGAAAGACCAAGCGAAAGAAACATTCGGATATTTTTTTGTTTCCTGAAGTTTGTCGATTTTGAATCAGGAATAAAACATTATAAAGATTAAACTCTTAATCAAGAGTTGGGCAATTTCAGAAATCCTCACTATGACTCATGTATAAATTACTTATTTTCTTAGTGTTTCTGCAGTTGATTCGTTTTTTTTTCATAATTACGACGAAGATTGTTCTTTTTATGATTTTAGATGCTGAATATAACTTATATCTAATCACTTTAATTTGGACTTACCAATCTAAAGGTTAAGTCACGTTGATAGGATTGTTTCATGCAAGATCATCGAAATTAAGCAGCAATGATCGTGTGCAAAAATGTGAAAGGTGTCTAATTATATCACAGCGAATACAGTCAGCAAACTGAGGTCTGAGCTTAGTATCTAACAATTTTGGGTCTAGCTACTCCACCTAATTTGTTAGGGTTTAGTTTTATGGCACAAAAACCATTGTAGATCATTTAATGTCAAATCAACTTTTATATAAGTTAACAGTTCCATTCCAAGATATTCAGTTGAGTATAAGTAGAATGTTTTTATTTACCCATAGTTAAATGTAAAAGCATTTCTATTTCAAACAATTTAGATTAGCATAAGTACACAGTTAAGTTCTATTTAATACACAGATAGGACCATATCAGGTGTAACTATTCCGAGACAGAGTTGTCCTAGGAGCGATGTCAATGAAGGGGTGCTTCACATTCCCCAAAGGACTGCCATTATTAGAACCTCACTATCAGATTACTTAGCGTAATATCCAGGACAGTCGTTGGCAGAGATGCAGTCTGTGTATTTTGCAGCCCCTGTCAAGTTGGCCTACGCTACTTGATAAAAGTTATGGAATTAGCATACTTAAGTGTTCATCTTGCTTTTATTTATCAGAAAATAAACTAAAAACAAATAAGACGTTAAACATTTTCTTAAATTTATTAAATGAATATTAACACTTAATAAGGTATATCTTAAAAGACGGTATTCATAGTGAAAATAAAAATAAATCCAGGAGAAGAATTCAACAATCAAACAAGATATATTAATTCACATTTGGAAAGTTGTAATCACTTTGATAAAGAATATTGCTCTAAGTTTATAAAGTACATGCCTTCTTTTTATTTTGAGTCGGGTAAGGTCAAACGATTCCAGGGGTATGTCCTCGTAGTGTAATGGTTCAAGCAATGGACAGCGGAATCTTTGTAAGCGAGTTCAAACACTTGTCGCGCTATTACGTTCACTTTCGAGCAAAATATTCTCGAGAAAGGTATGAACCCCCTTATACTCCTAGCTATGGATTAAATACTACCACTACTGTTATTCTAGGAGAATAGCTTTGGCATTAAATAACCTACAAAGGTTGATATGTCATATACCTTGGGTGCATTATCTCATCGACTGAAATCAATCCCAATATAGGTATTGGTAAAAAAAAATACTTTTATACTCAATCAACCATATAGAAATCTCATTAGATATGGACTCCAATGCATAGACACAACAGTGTTCGCCAGCTATCAAAAAATTACATTCACCTGCTCTTTTTGGACCGTGTATGTCATCTAGAAGATATTCCAAGAGCGATGGTCGATAAATACTGATTATAAGCGAGAATCAAAAGAATATGTGCTGTCAGTGCACCTTGATGGTGATGAGACCGGTTTTGGAAAGATCACTCTATATCAAACACAGAAATCTCAGAATGCGTGTTCGTGTGGGAATACATCACACGAACACACAAGCACATGTATTCTGAAATATCTTGGAGGAGTTTTTTTTTTGTGATGGTTATCGTAGTAAGAAATGGTCACGGAGATGCAAGTTCAAAACCTCGACGAGAATGTTTGCATTTCACAATTCGCTAATACACTAAGGAAAGGTAAGAATACGTTTATTTTATTCTCCCTCCAGCTATGGGTAAATAGTAGAGCAGTATGGGCTATTCAACTGAGGAATGGCAACTGGACTTGTAGAAGGAAAAATCTTAAATCAAACCTGTTAAACTCCACTAAAGATTTGAGCTTGTGTTACAGCTATCTAGTGCTGAAGGGTATATATATATATATATATATATATATATATATATATATATATATATATATATTGGTGCATGAGTTTAAAGTAGATTGCATGTCATCAGAATGAAAATTTCTGTGAGTTTCAACCAAAAGTGAACATTTTTATTCTTTGCATTGAATATTATCGATCCAAACGTGCGTATATAATTTTTATTTCCTATTTCTGCAGCCCCACGCTCGAACCACAATCCCAAACGAGTAAGTCGACAATTTTGTTGCTGCATTGACGGCGGCTTGAAGCCCCGCCTTTAAATTGGCATACGCAGTCCGTTTCTGAAGCAATTCGACAGAGCCAACGTGGCACTGACTCTTGACGCATGAATACACATGGGTTCGCCTATTTCCATAAATTTCGAATTATATTTCACTGCGAGATTTATGATATCGACTTTAAGTAAAGGATGGGGCTTGGGCTGGGATGTCATTACTCATGACCAACACGCTGAGCAAGTCGTGAGGGGTAGCTAAGAATTCGAGGCTGACCTTTGAATAGTGATCAAACAGTAAGAGAGATACTAGGCTGGATGAAAATTGGAAAGGGGTGGAAATAACTGATGATGATGGTCAGTGTTGGAAGAGATAGCAGACGAAATCAAATCTAGAAATCGTTTTAATTTTGATACTTATGTATTTGGATATATATATATATATATATATATATACTTGGATTTTCACACACACGCAAACACACACACACACACACACACACACACACATATATATATATATATATATATATATATATATATATATGCATACCTATATATATATATATAGATAAAGAGATAGAGATAGATAGATAGATAGAGAGAGAGAGAGATGAAATATCATTGTTTGCTTGATGGTAGAAATTTTATGCACAAATAATTCAGATTATTTCGAGTATTTTAAAAATGATTTTGACACACTATGACCCAAGCTAAATTGAAGCAAATAAACATATTACTACATGTTTCGATATATATATATATATATATATATACGTTGTGTAATTTAGTTTCAGCAGAAGTCAAGTAAACAGGTTACTTGCTCAACAAGGAGCAATACGCACGCACGCACGCACGCACGCACGCACTCTATTGGTTTGTATATATTTGCACTCAACCCGGCAAAAATGGTGTAATTTAACAGGGTTTTATGAGAGAAATGCAATTAAAATACTCTTACGAAGAGATTACTTTTATTTCTATCTTATTAGGGAACTGAAGATGGTTATGAAAGAACTAAGTGTGGAGTAAATCAATAGATTTGCGCCAAAGGAGTGTAAGACTTGATATGATTGGTTGGGGAAGGTGATCTTCTGGGAATTGTGCAAGAAGTTTAAAGTTGATCGTACGAACAAGTGGTTAATGGGCAAACCATTATCCGTCCAAAAAAGTAGACGAATAAAATTCTCTGGTATTTTGAGATATAAACGGATCATCAAATCTCGGTCTGACAACCAGACCTAGAGATAGATGCAAAAAAAAAAAAAAATCAAAAAAGAAAAAAGATATATCGAATTGTGAACTTTGCAGTTACGGCTGATCTCTGTGTTTAACAGAAATAATGTGCAAAAAGAGATAAGTACCTAGACTTTGCTCGAGAACTGAAAAAATAAGGAAGTTGAAAATAACGGTGATACCAGTGGTTATTGATACAATTGGTACTGTAACTAAACGTTTGATACAGGGACGAGAGAACTTGGAAATAAGAGAACGAGTGGAGTCCATCCAAACTATAGCATTGTGGAGATCGGTTAGAAAACCTTGAGCCTTAAGGAGACTGGCTGTCAATCAGTCTTCAGACAAAAACCGTTACAAAAAATGGCAAGAACGATGGGGCATACACGTCCATAATAAACATTTCCAAATTCAGACCACCACGGGAGAATGGAGACCAGCTTTTAGAACATCGAGAAGGGAACAACTCGTTATATCCCGATTGCGCATTGGTCATACAAGGCTTATTCACTCTTTCATACTGAAACAGGAACCACAACCACAGTTTGACGTGTCAGACAACTTGCACGGTTAAACACATTCTTATTGAAGGCAGAGCTTACGCTGTCATCAGAAAGCGATTTTTCAAAGTGACTAGTTTAACCGAATTGTTCATAAACGTCAAAATAGATGACGTTCTGTCCTTCTTGCGAGAGCCAGGGTTGGACGAAAAAATATGACGAATTAAAACTGATTAATCATGTGCAAACAAATCAAACCCTGCTTATAGAAAATTTTACCTACAAAGTATTCGTTCAGAAATCTTTGGTTGAATGTATATACATATAGACAGAACTTGGCGTTAAATAACCCACAAAGGTTGATACGCCATAAAACCAACCAACCAACCAACCAACCAACCCGTCAACTGACGCTGGTGTGAAAAATTTTCAAAAGAAAAAATAATGATCATACTAATAATAATCAGTTTGACCTTACGAACAAATGATATATACACATTCAAGATTGTGTCCTGGAGAATGAAACGCACATCTGCAGGAATTTCTTTATACAATTCGATCTCCTAATCTCGCCTGGGCGACCAGATCAAATAATTATCAACAAAAAAGAGAGAACTTGAAGAATTGTGGACTTTGCTATCCCGGCGGAAAACAGGGTAAAATTGAAAAAAAAAAAACTAAAAGAGAGATAAATATCTGGACCTTGCTTGGGAGTTGACAAAATTGGCCACATTAGTCCAAAAGGACCGAAGCAAAGAAATCCCCCAAACATCTACATACTCATAATCTCCATACCGATGAGGTTGAAAATATTAATAGCAAAAATAAGGAAAAGATTTACTAATTGCTAAAATGCTGCGGATTGTTCCCTGAGGAGCAGAAAGGATGCTGCAAAAATCCAGAGGCACAGCAGAGTTACTTTACATAGATCAGCAAACATAAATGTGAGAAAAACCAGATGGAAAACCCTATCAATTGCCTAGATTGATTACAAAAAGGCATGTGATATAGTCCCGCAAAGCTGGAAAATGAAATGCCTCAAAAGGTACAAAATATCGGATTAAGTAATAAACTCGATCGAGAAAACTATGAAGACGTGGAGAGTGGAATTGCCATAAGAGGAAGAAGCTTAGCTGAAGCAAAGTATTTTTCAAGGTGATGCACAATCATCGTTACTATTCATAATTCCCATGATGCCACTTAACCACATACACAGAAAATGCACAGCAGGATACAAACTTAGTAGATTGCAGGAAAGATCAATCACCAAATCTACATGGATGGCATTTACAAAAAATGAAAAAGAACTGGAAACTCTCATACACGCATTTAGAATATAAAGTCAGGACCTGGAAATGGAATTTGAAAAAGGAAAATATACCATGCTAGTAATGAAAAGTGGCAAACGACATGGGACTAAGGAGTGGAATTACCAAATTAAGACAAGCTTAGAACGTTCGGAGGAAAGGAAACCTACAAATACTTGGGTATCTTGGAGGTTGACTCCATCAAACAAGTGGAAATGAAAGATAAAATTCAGAAAGATTATCTCAGAAGAACTAGAAAGCTACTCAAGACAAAACTATGTTGCAGAGACCTTAACAAAGGAATAAATACCTAGGCTGTAACCTTCGTTAGATATTCGGGATCGTTTTTGAAGTAGACCAGAGAAAAAAACTTTAGCAAATTAAGCAAAGAACAAGAAAACTAATGACCATGCGTATGGCATTACATCCTATAGACGAAGTTGACTGACTATATGTATCAAGAAAGTAGGGAGGGATAGGATTAACCAGCATTGAAGACAGCGTTGACGCAACGATACAACGACTCGATTACTACATAGAAAAGCATGAATGAGGACTGATTACAGTCATCAGAAACCATACTGACAAAACGATGGAAAAAAAGAATGACAATGACTAGGAAAAACTGAGAGGAAGAAAACCACTCAATGGGCGTTTTAAACGACTAATAGACAACAACTCACACGAGAAAACCTGGACATAGCTATGAAAAGGAAACCTTAAGAGAGCAACAGAATCTCTCCTGATAGCTGCACCAAAAAACGCCATAAGAACCAATCATATCAAAGCCAGAATGAATAAGATGCAACAAAATAGCAAATGTAGGTTATGTGATGATAGAGACGAAACGATCAATCTCATATTAAACGAATGCAGCAAATTAGCACAGAAGGAGTATAAGACTAATCACGACTGGATGGGCAAGGTTAACCACCGGGAGATGTGTAGGAAATTAAAATTTGAGCATATAGATAAATGTTATGTGCACAAACTAGCATCTGACCTTGAAAATGACAATCATAAACTCCTATGGGACTTTAATATACAAAAACATCACCTAATCTCTGCCAAAAGACAAGACCTTATAATAATCAACAAAAAAAGAGAACATGCAAAATTGTGGACTTAGCTGTCCCGGCAGACCACATAATAAAACTGAAAGAATGAGAAAAGAAGGATAAGTACCTTGACATTGCTAGGGAATTAAAAAAAACTATGGAACATGAAAGTGACTATTATACCAATCGTGATTAATGCTTTTGTCCCAGTCACCAAAGGCTTACTAAAGGGTCTAGAGGACTTGGAGGTTGGAGGACGAGTGGAGACCATCACAACTACAGCATTATTAAAAACAGTCATACTATTGAGAAAAGTCCTGGATACTTCAGGATATTTGTTGTCACTGAAACTCCAGTGAAAAACCATCAGATAAAACTGATGTGAAGAACTCTCACTGTACCCCTTGTTAGATATTCAGAACTCTTTTCAAGTGGACCAGAGATTAACTTAAACAAAGGGAGCAAAGAAGAAGAAAACTTATAACAATGCACGAAGTGTTACATCCCAGAGACGATGTTGATTGACTATATGTATCTTGAAAAGAGGGAGGAAGAGGACTTGCCAGTGTCGAAGACAGAGTTGACACATCCATACAACGACTCGAAAAGTACATTGAAAAACTCGGAGGGGGACTGATTATAGCAATCAAAAACGATACTGTTAACACCATGGACAACAGAATGAAAATAACTAGGAAAAAAATGGAAGGAAGGAAAACAACTCAATGGGCGTTTTAAACGAGTAATAAACAGCATCTCACATGACAAAAGCTGGACATGCCTGAGAAAAGGAAACTTTACGAGAGAAAAACAATCTCTCCTAATAGCAGCACAAAACAACGCCATAAGGACCAATCATACCAAAGCGAGAAGAGATAAGATGCAACAAAATAGTAAATGTAGGCTATGCATTGACAGAGATGAAACCATCATTCACATAATGAGCGAATGCAGTAAATTAGCGCAGAAGGAACATAAGACGAGAGACGACTGAGTCGATAATTGGCAAGTGTGCAAGAAATCTACATTTGAACATACAAACAAATGGTATATGCACAACCCAGCACCTGTCCTAGAAAATAACACACACAAACTCCTATGGGACTTTGACATACAGACGGATCACCGAATCTCGGCAAGAATACCAGACCTAATAATAATCAATAACAAAAAAAGAGAACTTGCAAAATTGCCATCTTTGTTGTCCCTGCTGACCACAGAATAAAACTGAAAGAATGTGAAAAGAGGGATAAGTACCTCGACCTTGCTCGGGAATTGAAAAAAAACAACAACTGTGGAACATGCAGGTGACAATTATACCAATTGTAAATGGTGCGTTTGGAACAGTAACTAAATGATCACTAAAGGGACTGGAGGACTTGGAAAATGGCGAACGAGTGGAGAACATCCAAACTACAGAATTATTGAGCATGGCCAGAATACTGAGAACAGTGCTGGAGACTTGAGTAGACTTGCTATCACTTAAACTCCAGTGTAAGTCTATCGGTGTTTGCTGATGTAAAAAAAACAAACTATAATAATAATCATCATAATAATAATAAATGTTCACAACAAATCATTAATGGAGTAAACATGTCAGACAAAACGAAAGCTTGATGTCGGACATTAGAAAAACAAACAAAAATGCAATGCTCACCACAAGTTAAAGTATGAAAGGAATGTAAAAACACGCTGGACAGATTTGTGTGCGGTGAATGATAAACAAGAATTTGTTCAAAAAAATCTGTTGACGTGACTACTAACGGATGACATAATAAAGACGAAATAAATCAAAAAGCAAAAAAATATCTGCAGTGGCAGAAATGGTGAATCATACTGTTTACACTCATAACTATAACATATTTCACTTATGAAACAGTGCAACGAGCAAAAGAGGAAGGTTTTTGAAGATCCATTTATTTTGGAATGGACCGAATCTGACATGAGTACTTTAATACTGGATTCTATGATTGTTACTAGGAAAAGACCTCGATTTTTCTAATACTCAGTGTGTTAAATAGGTTGAATACTAAATCTGCTGGGAATTGGCTCAACCATTAATAAAGCAAGTAACTGTCAAATATTTTCAAACTACTCACCTTGGCGAAACAAACGATCCACATGATGTCTCTTTTTTTTTTCAGCGAAACAGTTTTCAAAGTTGTCATCAAATGCTTCATTACATTATTCTACTCACAACATAGGTTTGCAATATCCATCCCTCAATAGCGATTTTAGATAATGAAAAATATCTTCAGAACCCTTTTTCTACTAGACAAGTGCCAAACAGAAATATGGAATATTGTAGAAGGAAACTGATGAGTATGCACACAAATAAAGACTTAGACCACCTCAAGGTGACAAGAAGAACGAGGTCACATCAACACAGGAGATTGTTTAAATGGAGAAATAGAGGGAAAGTTGGTATAAAGAGCGAGGTGTGTCCGAAGAACAAATGCGACAACCATGTAATTCGAGAAAAAATATGAAGAAAATCAACTATATGGATACTTCATACAACAAACTAGGGGACTTGGCGACAAGATGACCTGGAAAAGGGCTACTAAGGAGGAACCTGTTAGAAGAAACCTGTATCCCTTTTAATTGAAGTAAATGCAATGTTAGTAGGGTTCATTACATCACAGCTGTATTGATAATACGCAGAAGTGCTATTCTGTACTGCTCTTAATAGATATTTATTTTTTTCTCTGTAAATAACCCCTTCTTAGCCATATATAGGTGATCTTCTGTGAGATGTCTTCAGGGTGTCTACTAAGTATGCTAAGTGTGTGTTTTCTGGAGAGTGTTCATTTTTGTTTTCTAGATTTTTATTGTTATTTTATAGTTTGTCTTTAAGTTCTGTAATTATCACCATTATTTACTCCTTGAGAGTTTTTCACATCAGTGTCAGCCTATGGTCTGGTGGTCTTTCAGTGACGTTTGAGTGACAGAAGGACTCCTCAATCTCCTGGAGTCTTTTCTGTATTCTAACTGATCTCAATAATACAGTAATTTGAATGGTCGCCTCCCCGACTGTCATTTTCGTGACCTCGAGTCTTTCTGCATATTCTTTGGTGGCTGTATTGAGAGCACCAATTACAATTGGTATAAACATCGCTTTCATGTCCCACAGTTTTTTTTAAGTTCCCTAGCAGCGTGTTTGTCCGTTTCACTATCTTTCAATTTTACTCTATGATCAGCCGGGACAGCAATATCCACAATTTTGCAAGTTCTCTTTTTTTATTATTCTATTACCCCTTAAAATTTTTCACACCTGTTTTGGCTGATGGTCTTTACTTGGTTTTTGAGTGACAGCAAGTCACCTAGGGTCTCCGCCACTCTTCTCAACAATGCTGTAGTTTGGATGGCCTCGATTCGTTTCTGACGTCCAACTTTTCCGAACTACACTTTCTAAACCATTCGCTTCCAAGCACGACAATTACCACGGGTATCATTGTTAGTCTCATGTTTCAAAGCTTTCTTCATTCTACGGTAAGGCCCAAGTACTTCTTTCTGTTTACGCTTTCTTACATTTTCACTCCGTTGTCAGCTAAAATGCTAAAATCAACAAAACAGTAAGTTCTCATTTTTTGTTAATTATCACTTGTTCTGGTCTTCCGGTTGGGATTAGGTGATCTGTTTTATCTAAAAATCCAAGCTTGTTTTATTATTATTATCGTTATTATTGCTGTTGTTATTGTTGTGGCCTATTGGGGAGTCAAAAAAAGACAGGGAAGAAGAGAAAACAGATAGAACAATTGTATTGAAGAACAGAACATATACACAAAATAAGAATGTTTGTACAGCAGGTTGATGTGGCCGTCCGAAAACTGTTAGTTTCGACTGCTGGAAGGAAGTCGGTATTTGTCATATGTCATTGCAAACAGAAGTATGGAACGAGGCCTTCTTTTGGTGGGTCCAGACGCAAGGCCCTAGCCCAGACATGCTTAGCGGTTTCAAAATGCTTCTGGCCCCATCAGCATTCCCTTAAAATAGGGCGACAGGTAATAAACTTAGCCTCTCCAAGTAGGGTTAGATTCTAGAGACACGACCCCTTGAGGCTCGGGGATGACAGTCTGGGTCCGCCAGACATGAATGCCGGCTTACCAGAATCCATGACAGACAGCCTTGACCGACTGTCAGCAGGGCTAGGACTCTTCCGACCAGATCCTTGTACCGACCAACGCAGCCGACTGAGTAGTGTCCCAGCCAAACGCTGGGAGGAAATATCTCCGAGAGTGAGCAGAGTTAGTATTTATGAAGAAAGAAGAGTTCATTATCGTGTAGATAGATCACAATAATAATAATAATAATAATGATAATAATAATACACTTTTTCGAGTTTTTAACACTAGCGTTACCTGATGGTCTCTCACCGGAGTTTCAGAGACAGTAAGTCACCTCAAGTATCCAGTTTTTTCTCAGTATACTGGCCTATCTCTACAATGCTGTAGTTTGGAGGATATCCACCCGTCTTCTTGTTTCCAAGTTCTCACGTCCCTATAATAACCCTTCGGTGATTGTACTAAGAGATGCAATTACATTTTATGTTATCGTCATTTTCATGTTCCATATTTTTTCAATACCCTAGCAATGGAATATGGAAGAGATTTAATGCTTAATATCCAACGATAGCGAGTATGAGATAAAAAAAAAAAGATCACCAAATTTCGGCCAGACTACCAGACCTAGTGAGAGTCAACAAAATAAAGAAAATTTGCCGAATTGCGGTTGACCACTGAGTAAAACTGAAAGAACATGAAAAGAAGTATAAACACCTCGACAATACTAGGGGATTGCTAAGCTTTCATAAATGCTTAGTTAATCTAACTCAGCCAAAACAATCGTTGCCGAAATAGACAACTACGAAAAACGACACATAAAATCTTGATTCTAGCCGAAATTTATTGAGAGATCACTTGTATTATTAGTTATAGGAAATCCTCCCATAGACTAAATGGGTTTACTAGCGCAGACACACTGTTTTGGAACCAGAAATTTTTTTAGGAAATTTTGAAGAACTATTTACGTTCACCCAAATAAACAAATAGTAAGAACACATCTCAACAATTTTTTCCCAGGAACAAGTAAATAGAAAGCAACTCTTGTAATAATGACGGATGCCTCCATTCAAACAAAAATAAGAGAAAATAGAACTGCAAACAGTAAAAAGAGATGCTTTCGAACAATGCCTATGTTTGTTCTCGACAGCCCGACAAGAAAAATGATAAAATAAAATAATAATTATTTTTAATGAGCAACAAAATTACGACAGTAAAATGTGACTATAATGTTCGAAAAAAAATCTACACGATCTATTGAAGAATTAGACAGTTAGGATTGCCGCAAAAGTTGTGAAACAAATATGTACGGTCATAAAGGTGAAGAGGATTCGTTTGGAATACCCTGCTCTCACTTGATCTGATGCGAAGACGAAACTTTTTTTAATCATCAAACATTTTACTGGCTATGCTCAATATATAGTTATCACTGGATTCTTACGTAATAAAATAAATTTTGATTTTTTAAAAATCCTTTTCAGCATCAATCTATTGGAGAGTCCCTTCGTGCGTCTTTTATTGTCAAAGGCTTAATATTCCTAATTACTATTTAAATCATCAAAAATTACAGCATGACTCTTAAGCATTTTTTTGCCTAAAAATACAGAATTATTTATCATTATTATTATTCAGGATTTTCAAGCTAGTGTTCTCATTTTTATATTCACAACGTTTCGGCTGTAACAAGAAAGATGAAGACAAGAGTCCTGAAACCATGAATGATAAAAATCATCAAACTTCGTTTCTGAAATTCAGACAAACAAGTACTCGTATTTTATTATCTGAGACAAAAAAAAATTCATGGTCTACTGCTTCAGATATCCTCATAGGTATTGAGTCATACATGATTTCCGTTTTAGTTGGTTGGTTTGTTTTGTGGCATATCAACTTTTGTAGGTTATTAACGCCAAATCTATTTTTATGCAAATAGTCAGTTCTGTTTCAAACAATTCAGTTTAGCATTAGTGCACAGTTTAACTGTCTAAAACATTTCTATTTCAAGCCATTTAGTTTGTTCAAACAGTTCTAATTCAGCTAAGTCAGTTTAGTATCAGTACAGATTTTGTTTACACATTTAAATGTCAAAACAGTTCCATGTATAACAATTCAGTTTAGTGTATGTACAGTTTCAATGTCAAAAACAGTTCCATGTTAAACAATCCAGCTTAGCATAAGCACGCAGTTTAAATGTAAGTACAGTATAATTGTCAAAAACATTTCTATTTCAAGCTGTTCAGTTTAGTCAAACAATTCTAATTCAAACAAATCAGCTTAGCATAAGTATGCAGTTCTATTTAACCCATAGATAGGGCCCTATTAGGTAGTACCGTTCCAGGTCAGTGTGGATCTCGGAGCAATGGCAATGAAGGGTTGCTTCGCATTTCCCAAATCTCCAGCATCACTGGAACCTCACCATCAGATTGTATAGTGTCATATCCAGGACACTCATTGGGAAGTCTTACCCTCTGCAGAGAAGCAATTGGCCTATTCTACAGTCCCAGCCAATTGGGCAATTCAGTTTAGCATAAGTACGCAGTTTAAAAGTCAAAACAGTTCTATTTTAAACTATTCAGTTTAGCATAAATACGCTGTTTAATTGCAAAAAACAGTTAACTCAAACAACGGTTTAGTTCTATTTAACCCATAGATAGGATCCTTATCAGATACTTCCACTCCGCGCAAGAGTTTACCTGGGAGCTATTGGCAATAAAGGGGTTCTCTGCATTCCCCAAAGCTCCAGCATTATCTGGACCTCACTATCAGATTGTTTAGTGTCATATCAAGGACACTCGTTGCAAGGGTTTTATGCCCTCTGCAGAGAAGCAGTCGGTGTATTCTACAGCGCCAGCCGACTTAGAAATCCCGTTTTAGTAAGATATAATTGATTCTTAAATTATTTAACAATGAATTAAATTCATGAAATAGTATATTCACCATTTTCTGAAATCAACTCTTTCCAATTATCAGATAGCTTGTTGATTCTTCTTAAGTTACATTCATCTAGCTTCGATCTAAAGAAGTTTTCAACAGACGCTTTCACATGATCATTTTAATAAAAATGTTTTCTATTAGGGTATTTTTTTCTGAGAACAAAAAGTGGGAAATTGATTATTGGAAAGCCTGGTGAATATGTTGGGTGGAGAAAAAAGGGATCAGTCTCAATGTTTTCTTTTCTTATATTGACGAGTGCTGGACTTTTTCTTAGATTTTATTGCAGTCATTGCAGTAAATGAGAGAATAAATCTATATGTGTCTGATTGCATTTTAAAAAACTCTAAAAGAATATTACTGTGGTGTTGCTTATTACGAAAAAAATATAACATTTTTCCATCACGGTACAATTTTAGTGTAGGCTGGAGAGATTCAACCTCGTCAATCCACTGTAATCTGCATTGGACATTGTCAAAAAATACCTAGTTTTGTACATCTGTATGCTATTCTGGAGAAACGGGTCATTTCCTTGTTTTGAAAGCATGATCTTGATCTTCCTTATTCTAAGCGTATGAGGAACTGAAACACTTTGCCTTCTAATTTTTCTGATTTTCTTCAAGTTGCGGCAGATTTTGGATGGGAACGTCAATTTCTAATTCTTGAGTATTTTCGCGTGGACTGCATTCCACCAATTTTCTTCAAGCATCTTTATTAATGTTTGAGTTTATCACGACCGACGAAAAATTGGGGATCATAAATGACACCTTGCCCTTAAGCACTAAATGTTTTTCTGAGCTGCTTTCGTAGTATTTTTGTGGTTCTCCTGCAAAATTAGATGTCGAAATGTACTTTTACTTCCTTTTATTTAAGTTGTATTAAATTATGATACATACTCTTTCACGACTAAAATAAGAATGAACATTGAAGTCTCTCTTCAGTTTGGATATTTTCAGTTCTGTTTAACACACTGAAGGTTTGAAATACATACTAACAACTTGCTGTTAGAAAACGGAAATTAATAAGGACTAAACACAATAGTTTAGTGTTTAAACTCATAGTATTACTTATAAATATTTTATTTTCTAAGACTACCGTAGTTTCTATAAGTATTCTATTGTCCAAGACAGAGCATCTCATGATAATGCTTTCATTTTCTATGACAGCAATCATCATCATCATCATATCGCGCTGGTAGCACGGATATTCCTGATCCTCCCTCGGCACTCCTCCCTATCGTTCATCGACCTAGGTAGGTCTTCAGGACAGCATCCCGTATCCTCACATAGCTGCTGAATGTATGTTCATACTGGTCGTCCTGCTTTTGCACGGCCATGTGTGGGGGTCCATAAGAGTGCATCTCTTATGAGTTCGTCCCTGCTTCTCCAGCAGTGTCCTGCATGTCTGGTTCGTCTAACTTGAATGGTTTTCGTGATAGGAGGCAGGTGGCCGTACAGTCGGTGTCTTGTGGGGTGTTGCCACCAGGACTTGTTTAAGATTGCACGTAGCATTCTTGTGTAATGCCGTCTAGCTTCTTCTCCAGCCGTTTTGTTAGCGTCCATGTAGTGCACCCATAAAGCAGTATCGATGTGACCGCTGCCTGGAAGAAACTGCGTTTCATTTTATCGGTTAGGTCTGATTTCCATATCATCGATAGCCTATTGATAGCTATCCATGCTTTCGTTAGCCTGGTTTCGATGTCCTTTTCGGTTGATTCGACGCTGCTTCCTAGGTATGTGAATTTGTCTACTAGTTTAAGAGGGGTTCCTTCTAGAGTGGAGATGTCCCCCGTTAGATTATAGCACATATATTCCGTTTTGTGTGCATTAACATAGAGGCCTATGCTTGTTGCTGCTCGTTCCAAACTATGCAGTAGTGTTTCGGCTTGGTCATGTGTATTTGCCAGTATCGCTATGTCATCGGCGTAGTCACCGTCTGTAATTGTTGTTGCGGTGTACCCTCTGCTTCTTTTCTTCGTCAGTTCGAAGCCATTCCCTCTGATTTTGTCAATCGATGTTCTAAGTACGTAGTCTAGACAAATGATAAAGAGGTACGGGGCCAGCGTGTCCCCTTGTAGTACTCCTGCTACAATGTCGAAGTATTCTGTGTCTCCATCTGGTGATCGTACTTTTACTTTAGTGTTTCTATAGAGAATCGTTATTGCCGCTACGGTTCCTTTAGGTATGCCGTACGTTAGTAGGATTTGTTCCATCTTTCCTCTGTGAATGGAATCGAAAGCCTTGGTAAAGTCAACAAATATTGATGTCGCTTGTAGGTTTTTTGCCCGTACACCTTCAAGGATTCTACAGATGGTTAATATTTGTGAGGTCGTGGATCTATTTCTTCGGAAGCCATTTTGGTTTTTCCTAAGTATGTTGTCGATTTCGGGTTCTATGTGGTTTCGTATTGCAGACTTCCTTATAATTTTTTATTCCTTCACTGCATTATTTTCCATATGGGTATTTAATTGTCGAATACTACACAACTCATTAGTATCTTATTGTCTATGTCTACTATATTCCAAATAAGTATTTTATCGTCTGACATTGAATAACCTCTGATAAGTATTTTATTTTTTAAGACTGGAGTAAACTCCCTTAGTAGTTTATTGTATAAACCTGCATTATTCATCATAAATATTTTATTTCTTACGATGGCATTACTTTTATATTCCTTTCAATGACTTATTATCAAATGAGACCATCTTTGTAACTAACGTGTTTGTTTAGTGGTTCACAATTAAAAATCTATTGAAAATTTGATTCTTCTCTGTAAACATTATGTTAGAGAGATACAAGGAGCATAGGATAAGTTTTCCAGACTTTTTTCGTATGGACACTTTTATTGATAGTACATACATTAAACTATAGTCCCCTTCGAAGTAATCTCCTCCGGCTGCAATGGACATGTTATACCGTTCCAACAATTCCTAGCAGGACCCATTGAAGTCCTCTTATGTGAGCGTGTTAATAACTTTCGTCATAGCCTCTTTCATCTCCTCAAATGTCTCATAACGACAGCCTCTGAGCTTAGGGAATAACCAAAAGTCACAGGGAGCAAGGTCGTTACTATAGGGAGGGTGAGGAACTGTCTTAATGCCCATCTTCGTTTAATAGTCAGTGACAAGGATGGAGTTGTTGACTGGTGCATTGTACAGCTGGAAATGCCTCTGACCCGATTTTACGAGTGCTGGCCTCTTCCGACAGAATCTCTTCCTGAACTCCCTTAAAACCTCAACATAGTAACCCTAACCCTAACCCTTTGGCCAATCAACTCTGTTGCATTGACTTTCTTACTCCTCCCACACCTCTTATCATCCCTCACAGAATCCCTGCCTTCCTTGAATCTCTTATGCCACTCAAAAACTCATGCTCCATTCATACAAGACGGTGCAAAAACAGTCTGGAGCATTCCATACGTTTCTGTGACATTTTTTCCAAGTTAAAAACAGAATTGTTTTGCATATCGTTCCTCTAAAGTTTCAGATTGCTTTTTTGAAATTCACTAGCTGTGACAATCAGGCTTTAGTAGGGTGTATTCCAATTGTTGCTGTAGCTGTTCATTTAAACCTGAAATCATAAAAATTGGTCAGTCATCTCATGAGATGTAGAGTAATAACATACTCAAAAGTCTACAACAATCTTAAATGCCCATTCTAAAAGATTCTGAAAACTTATCGTATGCACCTTGTAGCATTTAAATCTTCTGAGAATAAATTCCTTCTTTGGTACAGGAAGAAAATTATTTCTACTTGGTAATAATATTTGAGATTATGGTATTCGAAGAGTCTTTCTAATGATGCAGAAGTCTTTTTATTAAAATGTTATTGAATCTAAGTCTATGACTGTGTTAAATATAATAAGAACAAAGCGAAAACAAAAAGTTGAATAAATGCTTATTGAGAGGAAAAGGTTCGTGTGAGATTTCGCCTCGAAATCTCTAAACTAAAAACTTCTCAGCCTATCTACATATCTGTCTCTCTTCTCTATTTTCTGGTCTCCATATCTCTTCTGGCAACCTATCACTGTACTTGTGCTCCCAGCTATTGTGCATACTCTTCTTTTCTATTCCCATATTCTTCGACATCTAGCTTATTCATTCAAGTGGGAGACTCAACGTTCTGACTATCATTTGGTTGACCCTCTGAATCTGTGTCTTACGCGACTGATTCTCTTGCACACACACAGAGACGAACACTCCCACCCCGGGTCCTCATCCATACAGAATGCTAGACACAGACACAACGGTAGACAACCGGCCTCCAGCAAACCCTGAAAGGTGAGATGTTTTTTTTTTTAGTCGTTCATTCACTTTTATCTGACATCTGCATTTTATTGTAACTGGGCTGAATTAGTGATTTCCACGCAAATATGTATTGGCTCTTATATGGACACACACACACACACATACTCGCATTACACGCCAACAGCCAACCCATACACACACACACACACACACACACACACACACACACATACTTGCACTACACGCCAATTGTCAACCAACACACACACACACACACATACACACACACGCACACTCACACACACACACATACTCGCACTACACGCCAACGGTCAACCCACACACACATACACACATACACACACACGCATATATCTCGACACTCATACACACCAACAGTAGATTCACAACGTATACACATACACCAACCAATACAAATACACACGCACATACACACCCACCGTATACCCATAACCAAACACATACTTACCAATGCATGTATGCACACATTCATACTCTCAGAAATGGAGACACACACACGCACGCACATACACACACACACATACTCGCACTACAAGCCAACGGTCAACCAACACACATGCACACATACACAAACATACACGCATATATCTCGACACACATACACACCAACAGTAGATTTACAACGTATACACATATACCAACAAATACAAATACACATGCACATACACACCCACGGTATACCCATAACCAAACACATACTTACCCTTGCATGCATACACACATTCATGCTCTCATATCGAGCTAAACCTATACGTAGTGTCACATGATATGTAAGATTTTATGGTATCTTGATGCTTATTATGATGGATGGAAATAAATTATTCGAAAAATTAAAGAAATCGAGGTGGTTTAATGGTTAAAGCGATGGACTGCGGAATCGTAGTAAGCGAGTTCGTACTCGAGTCACGCTATTACGTTCACTTTCGGGCAAATACCCTTGGGAAAGTTATGAACCCCACTTATCCTCCCAGCTGTGGGTTAAATAGTACCACTACGGTTCTTCTAAGAGAATATCTTTGGCATTAAATAACCAACAAAGGTTGATATGCGATTAAAAACAAAGAAACCAAAGAAATCGAACAATACAAATTGTAAATAATGCTATAAAACGTCCATGTATTGTTCTTGTGAAAAGTGAACAAACAATAAACCAGTTAAAGCAAATATCAAAATATTCCGTTCACCAAATCTTGGCTGGTGACTCTCATGTAGTAATGGTGCGAACAAAGTTGGAACTGTATTTGCGTAAACACCAGTCGCAACTCTAATGTAATATCGCTCCGAGTAAAGCATAAATTGTATTTGCATAAACGACATAAAGAGATCAAATGCCAGTGTGCAGAGATGCTTCTCAAAGTGCACCCTGATCTACAGAATATGATTTGGGCGGATGAAAATCGATTCAGTCTTGACAGGCCTGGCTATTGGATGTTTTTCATTTTAAATCTACGACGTGAAACGCCGAAAATTTTGCTGCGAGATTAAGTAGAAGGACAAATATAGTCTGACGTGGATTTAATTTCAGTAAGCTACGCAGTCTCATTATTGTTCCTGGAACACTGAAAGAACTTAAGTAGCAAGAATCACTACAATATAGTCTAATTCCATAGTTCCCAATGAATAGAACAGAAAGGAAACATTTGATCTTTAATCCAGAAAACTCATTGATAGATTGATTTTAAGGGCATGGAAACCCATGACTGGTTAGTTTATTCAATGAAGTCTTAGGAAATTAAAAACATTGTATGTTTATATTTGCATTTATTGTGTTGTAGTTTCTTATGAGTTATGTGAACACAGTTATATGATACCAAGTATTCCAACATAGTGTAGAAGTAAAATACAGAATGATTTTTTAAACATTTTTTTTTATTTTGATTAGTCCAGTTTTTGAAAAAAAAAACAAAAACAAATATAATCCTAAGTTTGCATGATTATTATTCAGGCAGCTTTTTTAAAATCAAAATTAAAATTCAGCCCAATATGAGTGAGCCAGAAACGAAATGACAAAGAATTTATTTGCCTCACGCCGAAACCAAGCCAAAAAAAAACCCCGGAATAATTGTAGTGCGTTCATGAACTCCATCAAGCCCAGACCTTTATCCTCTTGATTACGCTATATGGGGCGTTTTATAAAACAAAACAAATGCTACTCCCATCCAAATATAGTTTCTTTAAAGTCTGCTAATGAGGAAGAATGGAATAAAAAGACTGAAGAATTTATTTTGAAGGCATTTTAATCGTTTCGAAGGTGTGTTGATACAATGACTAAAAAAAAAATGATGGCCATTTTGAGTAAATTTACTTTTTTGTGTCTATCTTCTTACTTTATTGTTTAATTGTAAAAATCAAAATTAATCTTGTTTAATAATAGAGTCATTTATAATACAATATTCCTCATTTTCTTCTACACCCTGAATATATATTAATGATATTTTTCAAACATATCAATTCGACCCATTGATGGGAGGCACAACAACTCTGGTTCGGAGTGAGTATGGGAGTTAAAGAAGGGTTATAACACATTCTGTAGATTTCCAGAACTGGAGCCAAAATATCAGATTCAATTTGGTCATACCGAGAAACCTCTTTTTTGGTTGTGGAGATTACCCCCATTCAGGGGCGCAGTCAGTGTATTTTAAGCCTCTTCGACAGGATGATTATAAAAAGGATGTGAATTACAAATCGACAAAACATTATATCATAGTAATATGATTGCGTTTTATCTTTACTGAATCGCCCCTCTTGTCTTTGGACTCAATATCAGAAATGACCAACATATTAATTAATATAAGTATTACATTATGTATGAAGAGCATTCAAAAAGTTCTTAGCCACATGCACAAGGAAGAGAAGTGTTGAACGTTTCTGTTGTGCTACCACTTCTTATAAAATTACAATAATTCACTTAGATTATTTTAGTTTTATTAGAAGTGATACTATATTGGCTCTGCCAAAATTCTCGATGTTTTTCTTTCTGGGCGAAGCTTAGAACTTTTTAATCGACCTCCTCAAATTTATTAAAAAATGATGCTGAACTCTATTATTCGAATATATACTATGGATTCTGAAAATAAAGCTATGAAACGTAAACTTACCCTCATAGCAATTGCAATTGAAGTCCATGGAATGGTCTCAAAAAGCCTGAAAATGATATTGGGTCAACTAAAATTTGAGAAAGAATCGATACCATCTAGACCAGAGAAATGTTATGATCAGCAAAGTTACTAAGAAGTGTCATGAAGAGTTGAGGAGACTTCTGTAGAAAACAAAAACTCCAGTTGAAAATTGTCTGAAAAAGAAAAGTCTCTTTCGTGTTGTGTTTATCGTTCGGTACTGCGACATTGTATTAAGTGATTTCAAACTCCCGTCTCCCAAGTTCACTTTTGTTGGGAATGGTATAGACCATTTATACCTTTCAGTTATGTCTAAAAAATATTACTTAGGTTTCGATCGAGATAGCTTTGATGTTGATAATCCACGAAAGTTCATAAGCCACTATACAAAGAAAGCAAACCTCATATGAAAAAAAAAACGCATAGACTGAAAATGATAATCGTAATTATGAAGACCTAACTTTAATTATTTTCATTGATACTATTTATTATTATGTAACTTATTTCACCGACTTTCATTGCGTTCCAATATAAACAGAAATTATTTGTAGAAAATGTATTTTGTTTACATTTGTTAAGGTCATGAAATATGTAATACTGTTTATTTTCCATTTTATGTTGGAAATGTAAGAAAATATGGTCGTGACCTTTTCTTAGTCATTAATTTTGAATAACAGTAGAAATGTTTAAATTTTCTTTAACAGTGTTACAAAATGTATACTTTTTCATTTTCATCACAAGACACTTTCGTGCAGACATAACAATATACAATTTCCTGGTTATATACACCTGCTCAAATGTTAAACAACACTCTTTTACTTTTTGTTTGATTCAAAACTGAATAGAATTACGAAAAGCATCCATTTATTTTCTATCAAGCCAAAATTCAAATTTTTGAACGCTCAGTTTGCTGGCACGAAGAGTCACTAGATTTTTATTCTTTTATCATTTATCAACCGAGAAAGTTTATTGGCTACTTTCATTGCAAAAGGTATACAATCTTTATGTCTATCTATTTTCGGTTTTTCTCATTATTTTTCATAAAGATCCCTCAAAATTTTGTTTTTTATTAAAACGGAGACTATTAAAACAAGGAGAAGTTATTCCATTATTTAAGCAGTAAAAATCTGTATTTCATTTGCAATTGGATGTAAATGAAGAAAAACAAGAACAGGTGTATTTTTTAAAGGACATTTGAAAGAAGCTGAATTATAGCACAATGTTGTCAAGAAGAAACATGCATCTGTATCAATACTGGGATACTGCAAACACAGTTATATGACCAAACAAATAAACAAATACCCAAAAAGAGCGCGCGCGCGTACACACACACACACACACACACACACTCCCAAAGTAAAACAAGAAGCAAAACAAACATTCCTATTTTCTTGGGGTTGGTATACACAAAAAATACGTCAGTATTTAATTCAGTAATCATTCACTCGGATGAAAATTCAATATGTCTTGGTAGAGTGGTTTCCCAATGTTGGAGGATGGACTACTTCTGTGGGTTTTCTTTTTTACTTGTATTTATAGGAAATTGAGTGTTTTACTGTGATTGATGGTTGAATATTTTCCCTTGGTATTGGATGATTACAAGTTTGGTATTTTGGACATTTGTGGTGTAGCAACAATTTTACGGTTTGGTTTCTTTGCTTTAATGGCATATCAACCTTTGTAGGTTATTTAATACCAAAGCTATTCTCCTAGAAGAACAGTCCTGGTACTATTTACCCCATTGCTGGGAGGATAAAGGGGGTTGATATCTTTCCCAAGGATATTTGCCCGTAATTGAACGTAATAACGCGACTGGATTACAAACTCGCTTACTAACACACACACACACATACACACACACACACAAACACACATATATATATATATATATATATATAGGTTGGTGGGTTTATGGGTTTTATGCCATAGCGACCTTTGTACGTTATTTAATGCCAAATCCATTTTCATACAAATAGTCCTTTATATTTCAAACTGTTCAATTTAGCATGAGTACCCAGTTTGTCGAAAACATTTCTATTTCAAGCTATTCAGTTGAGTCAAAAAATTCTTACTCCAACAATTCTAATTTAAACAATTCACATTTGCATAAGTATGGGATTTGTCCACACGCAGTTAAACGCCCAGTTCTATTTCAAACTATTCACTTCAACGTAGATAGGCAGTTTCGATGTCAAAACAGTTCTATTTCAACCAGTTCAGTTTAGCATAAATACACAGTTAAATGGTCAAACATGCTTCTATTTCAAGCTAATCAGTCTAGTCAAACAATTCCGATTCAAACAATTTAGTTCAGCATAAGTACGTAGTTTACTTATATTTAACCAATAGATTGGGCTCTATCAGGTGGTACCAGTCCGAGCCAGAGTGTACCTGGGAGCGATTTCCCAAAGCTCCAGTATCCTTGGAACCTCAACATATACAGGACATTCGTTTGCGGGGTGGGTGGGTCTTCCCTGTCTGTAGTGATACAGTCGGTGAATTCTACAGCCGAGTGGGTATATATATATATATATATATATATATATATAACTTAAAGGACAGTTACTAATGCTCATATCAAACATACTATTTTTTTATGCTGCAAAGTAACATAATCCTATGATGGCTGTCAATAGATAATGCGCTGCTCTACGTGTGAGCATCCAAGCACACTAATTTTATTGTGAAAACTTCCTTTCTGTTTTTTTTTTGTTTCTTGCTATATATATATATATATAAACGATCATGAATATTTAGAAACTTCAGAAAACAACATATTCGCAGTTTAATAGTTACATTGCTTCCTGTAAAGAGAGGAACCATATATAAACATTGAAATATTAAAATCTTCTAAAATCATTGGTAAAAGTTGATTTCATGACATTTACTTAATCAAAAAGATTCCTCTTTCGCGGTTTTTTTTTTCTGTATAGGGTTCTTGGGGGAACTGTTTAAAAACTGATTTTAGAAAAAAATTGGCTTCTATTGAGCTGTTTAAATTGTAGATAATCCTCCTCATCATCATCCTGTCGTGCCATCAGCATCGATATCCCTGACCCTCTTTCGCCATTCCTCCCTATCGTTCATGGCATATGGCATGTCCTCAGGGTAACACCCCTTATTCAAACAGAGCTGCTGTATGTAGGTTCGAACTGGTCGCCCTGCTTTTGCTCGGCCATGTGAAGGGGTCCATGGGAATACTTCACATATGAGCTCGTCCCTACTGATGCAGCAGTGTCCTGCACACCTTGTTCGTCTAATTTGGATAGTTTTCGTAATGGGTGGCCGTATAGCTGCTGCTTTGTTGGGTGCTGCCTCCAGGACTTGTTTAAAATTGCTTGCAGCATTCTTGCGTATTTGCAGTCCAGCTTTTTGTCCATCCATTTCGTTAGCATCCATGTAATTCAACCATACTGCAGTATCGACAGAACCGCTGCTAAGAAGAAACTGTTTCATTTTATTAGTCAGGTCTGACTTCCATTTGACCTATAGGCTATCGTTAGCAGTCCATGCTTTTTCTGTCTTGATTTCTCCATTCCCTAGCAAGGTCGAGGTACTTATACTTCTTTTCACTTTCTTTCAGTTTTATTCGGTGGTCAGCCAATGTCCACTATTTTGCAATTTCTCTCTTTTTTTTATTATTATTACGCCCGCTCTTCTGACCGAGATTCGGTGATTCGTGCGTATGTCAAATCCCCATAGGGGTTTACGTGGGTTATTTTCTAGGAGAGAAAAGAGAGGAACCATATATAAACATTGAAATATTAAAATCCTCTAAAATCATACCTTTTTTTGGTATGGTCTATTATTACTATTTTTATTCACTCAGAGCTTTTCACATAAGCGTTAGCCGATAGTTTTTACCTGGAGTCTGAGTGACAGCAAGTTTCCTCAAGTCTCCCGGACTCTTCTTAGTATTCTGGCCGTTCTCAACAATGCCGTCGTTTGGATGGTCTCCACTCGTCAACCAACTTTCAAGTCCTCTAGTCCCTTTAGTAATCCTTTAGCTATTGTTCCAAACGCACCAATTACAATTGGTGTAATTGTCACCTGCATGTTCCGCAGTTTTTTCAATACCCTAGCAAGGTCGAGGTACTTATCTCTCTTTTCACATTCTTTCATTTTTATTCTGTGGTCAACCGGGACAGCAAAGTCGACTATTTTGCAAGTTTTCTTTTTTTTGTTGATTATTCCTAAGTCTGGTCTTCTGGCCGGGATTAGGTAATCCGTTTGTATGTTAAAGTCCCATAGGATTTTATACGTGGCATTTTTTTGGACAGATGCTGGGTTATGCATATATCATTTGTTAGTATGGTCGAATTTAAATTTCTTACACATTTCCCAATGAATCACCTTGCCGACCCAGTCTGTGCCAATTTGCTGCATTCGCTTATTATATGATTGATGGTTTCATCTCTGTCAACACATAGCCTGCATTTGCTATTTTGTTGAGTCTTATCTATTCTCGCTTTGATATGAATGGTTCTTATGGCGCTGTCTTGTGCTGCTATCAGGAGAGATTCTGTTTCTCTCTTAAAGTTTCCTTTTCTTAGCCATGTCCAAGTTTTTTCTTCTGGGATGTTGTTTATTAGTTGTTTAAAGCGGCCATAGAGTTTTTTTTCTTCCCATTTTTGTTTCCCAGTTATTGTCATTTTGTGGTTCATCGTGTTCTCAGTTTCGTTTCTGGTGACTGTAATGAATCCTCCTTCGTGTTTTTGTATATAGTCATTGAGTCGTTGTATCGATGCGTCAACGCTGTCTTCAATGCTGGCAAGTCCTCTTCTTCCCTCTTTTCTTGAAACACATAATCTGTCAACGTCGTCTCTGGGATGTAATGCCTTATGCATTGTCATTAGTTTTCTTGTTCTTTGGTCCATTTGTTTAAGTTCATCTCTGGTCCACTTGAGAAAGTGTCCGGAATATCTAACGAGAGGTACAGCCCAGGTATTTATTCCTTTGATAAGATATCTGCTATTGAGTTTTGTCTCGAGTAGTTTTCTAGTTCTCCTGAGATATTCTTTCTGATTTTTTTCTTTCATTTCCGCTTGTTTGATGGTTTCAGCCTCAAAGATGAACAAGTATTTGTAGGTTTCGTTTTCTGCGAGCGTTTTTATCTTATCCATGTTGGGTAGTTCCATTCCGTCAGTTAGCTGCCGTTTGCCACTTTTCATTACAAGCATTGCACACTTTTCTATGCCAAATTCCATTCCTATGTCCCGGCTGTATATTCTAACTGTGTGTATCAGGGTTTCCAGTTCTCTTTCATTTTTGCAAAAAGTTTGATGTCATCCATGTACATTAAATGATTAACTTTTTCCTGTGATCTACTGAGTTCGTATTCGGCTGTGCATTTTCTGAGTATGTTGTTAAGTGGCATCATGGCAATTATGAATAGTAAGGGTGATAGAATATCTCCTTGGAAAATCCCTCTCTGGATCTTTGCTTCAGCTAATCTTCTTCCTCCTGCTGTCAGTTCGACTCTCCAGGTTTTCATAGTTTTGTCGATCAAGTTTATGACTTCGTCTGATATTTTGTACATTTTGAGGCTGTTTATTATCCATCTATGCGGAACCATATCATACGCCTTCTTGTTGTCAATCCTGGTCAAAGTTTTTGTTTTTTGTAATTGATAGAATTCATAGTGTTCTTTTTATTGTGAATTTCGTTATACGACTGCTATAAATCAAAGCACTAGTGGAGAGTTCAACTTGCTATAAGGATAAACAGTATCCTTTTGGAAGTTAAAGCTGACATCCAAAAATTGATGATTTTACGATTAAAAAAAAATGCAAAGGCGGATTCTTTGAAAAAAGTTATTACCTTAATTCCTAAAATACCGTTTTTTTTTTTCATCTTGCGTTCTGGTGTAACTGTAGAAGTAAGAATGAATGTCCAGACAATAAGGAATGCTTTGCATAAATAGTGAAAGCAACTGGCAAAATCGAAAATAAAAAAAAAAACATGACTTACATAGGAGTCACAGAGGAGTCATGCAAAGTAAGATTTTATAATCATAACTCCTCTTAGAACCTTCAACATTGTTGAATGAAAGTGAGAAGGTCAGTGTTTGTTAGATATTAGAATGAAAGTCAGTTGAACATTGAAAGGAAAGCCTACTGCACGTCGTATGATTAAATACCACTTTTGAAACGGAGACTATTTAGCAAAAATCTTTGAAATGAAGTCTGTTTATATTTATGTCTTTTCTCAACGTTTTCAATACCTTTTAAAACGCTCGCAGACACACACACACACACACACACACACACACACATATATATATATATATATATATATATATATATATATTGTTGGAAGTTTAAACTACCTAGAGAGAGAGAGAGAGAGAGAGAGAGTTTTTGTTATATAATATATATAATGGTGGAATTTATACAACATACGGCACGAAATAGTTAAATTTATTCGGTATCATAAAATAATCCTATATATAGTGACTGCCACTGATGATTATCACATAGAAACCAGATAATATAATGCAGACTGGAATTTACATTAGAATCCTGAAGAATGATTTTATCTGAATTCCAACGAAATAATATCAGACATAAAGTCACTTCATAATTGGGGGTCTGGCACAAATTGTGAATTTTGCGTTGCTATTTGCAAAAAATGCTTTGTTTCCTCAGGCGTTGAGAAATAAACCCAACTCTGCCCTGTTTAGATATAGAGGAAGGTACATCCGCAAGGGAAAGCCTTTCCCCCACCCCGAACTCCACCGGAAAAAATGCTATTATTTTTCACCGACTCGCAAGCTAAGCTCTGAATTTTGGTATTTGCCCTCGAGATATACATGGAGAAATCGACTTACGAAAGATACCTTCAAAAAGTTTTTTTAAAAAGCAACTAGTCAGACTACCATTTTACCGTCTGTAGTAAACAGTGTTGATCGGGGGAAAATAATCATTTGTGATGAAAAAAAATAATCTTAAGTTAAAGAAAAGCGATATTAGTAAAAATATAATCATTATCATGTGAAATCACTCAATAGTAGGATGTTTCACTGGGATCTTAATGAAATTAAGCGTTAATCTCTGTCATTTGCTTCGATTTTGTTTCGTCGGGTATACACGCTTTACGTTGCTTGTAGAATTCAATGTTATTACTTGGTTATGAAAATCGATAACTCATTTCTATCTTGATAAGAAAATGCACCACTAAATAAATGTACTGATTTGGTTACAATGTAAATAAGAGTTTGTTGTTTGTTTGTTTTTTTTTTGTTAAACAGAATGCCAATTTAATGACAAAATCACTCTATTTTCAAACAAAGAAATGTTTTAATAATAATAATAATAATAATAATAACGGCCCTCCAGAAACAATACTGACAGCACGATATATAACAAAATGACAAAAACTAGAAAACAAAAATGGAAAGAAAAACAACTCCATGGGCGTTTTAAACGGCTAATAAACAACAACTCACACGACAAAACCTGGACATGGCTAAGAAAAGGAAACTTTAAGAGAGAAACAGAATCTCTCCTAATGGCAGCACAAAACAGCGCCATAAGAACCAATCATATCAAAGCGAGGATAGATAAGACGCAAAAAAATAGCAAATGCAGACTAGGAGGTGACAGGGATGAAACCATCAATCACATAATAAGTGAATGCAGCAAATTGGCACAGAAGGAGTACAACGCTAGACACGACTGGCTGGGAAAGGTGATCCACTGGGAAATGTGCAAGAAATTTAAATTCGACCATGCCAAAAAATGGTATATGCACAACCCAGCACCCGTCCTAGAAAATGACACGCATAAACTCATGTGGGACTTTGATATACACACGGATCACCGAATCTCGGCCCGAAGACCAGACCTAATAATAATCAACAAAAATAAGGAAATCTGCAAAATTGTCGACTTGGATGTCCCGGCTGACCACAAAATAAAACTGAAAGAAATTGAAAAGAAGGATAAGTACCTCGACCTTGTTAGGGAATTGAAAAAGCTGTGGAACATGCAGGTGACAATTATACCAATTGTAATTGGTGCATTTGGAACAATTGCTAAAGGATTACTAAAGTGACCGGGGGACATGGAAGTTGACGGACGAGTGGAGACCATCCAAACTACTACATTATTCAGAACAGCCAGAATACTGAGAAGAGTTCTGGAGACTTGAGGATACTTGCTGTCATTTACACTCCAGTGAAGAACAATCAGCTAACGCAGATGTGAAAAACTCTAATAATAATAGGCAGAAAAACAAAAAGTGTGGAGGGACGTAAATGTTCGCAAAAATAGTATTAGAACTTAAGTCAAAACTAGGACTAGTGAGCAGAGCATAAATTCATTTCATGCATAAATTCAACGATGACGACTCCTGAAAGTAACTGAATAATCGCTCAAATGGTGGTATCAATTAGCATGTTTTCTGTTATTGTTATTGACATGATAATTTTTATCAATATTCTTAGTTGTAAGTATAATCGTACTATCTGTTCAACTGAAATATTTATTTTCTGACAAAGTAATTAAAAGAGTAGAAAAACGAAAAAATGTTCGCACACATGGTCTTAGGAATTAAGTAAAAAGTAGTGATGTCGGCAGAGTTCTACTCTAGTTCAATAATCAAATGCTGCCGACCACTGAAGGTAACGAAATTATCGCTCAAATGTTGGTATTAATAAGTATGTTTTCTATCGTTGTTTATAATATTATTATTATTTCTATTTGTCACTCTATGAGTAACCAGATAGGAAAAAATCTTAATACGGCATAAACTTAAAATAACCGGTTTCTACTTGTCGGCTGCTTTAAATAGCCTAAGAATATACGATGACCATGAAATATTAGCCAATTTCTCGACAATATCTATGAATCTAAAAAGTAGCATAAATATGGACTAATCTCAAGTTAAACTTATGGAAAGTAAGGGTGGAAAGAATAAGAATTAAAAGGAGAAAAAACGAGCTGAAAGAAAAAAAATATGTGACCCGCTAAAGAGTTCTACTTAATAAAACAAAGGTCATGCTTATATCAGGCACGCAGATTTCAAACAACTCCTGGGTCTAGTAAAGCCACAATATACCACCTATGATAAAAATGTTGACTGAAAATATAACACAACGTGGGATCCAGGCAACAGGCCTGAGTATAACGATCAGCAGGTGCTCTCCTGAAAACCAATATAGGAAACCCTTTCAATGTCGTCTGTTCTTTTATGCGGCACACGAATGAAGATGAAAGGAACTGCAACAATTAGAGACACAAACACAAAGCAGGGACTGGGGAAGATAACCAACTTGCACTGCCCTGCAATTTTAGGAAAAGAATGATAGAGATCCTGCAAGAATGCACTTGTTTCCTGACAACAAGCCAAGGTCTTCCTGACCATGTTATGCAAATGATAAAAAGAAAGTTGGTTTAAAAATTAGAAATACACCAGAAAACGAAAAATGAACAAGATAGCAATACAATATCAGACCTTTCAAGTATTGACAAACAAAAAGAGTCTAACTGAGATGAATCGCCAACTTCCGAAAATAAAAGCAACGCCCAACTAAACAACACAGAGCAAACACAAACGCAAGAACAACTTATCAATTTAGAAAATTTAAAGTGCATTATGAATGGAAAAAAGACTACCTTACCATCACTATGAAACATAGAATGGAGAACAGGCGATACCATAACGGAAAAAACGAAACAAGTACAAACATATATATCTACAAATAATATAACCGAATTCAATGAAGTAATCTCTGCAGTGGCGAAATTTGTTGGTGAGAAAACTGTATTCCCTTAAAAAGCACGAAGGAAAAATCAAAATCTGCATGAAAACGGCAACTAGAAACACAAGTAAAAAATCTACGAAAGCAAGCTAAAATGATAAAACAAAGGAAAAACGCTGGAACATGTAGGGACAAAAAGGAAAATGAGCATAAGTAAAAAAAAACAACAACAATACAATGTGAGGAAATAAACCAGAAGGTACTGGTGAAAGAAGGAAGATTAAAAAGATATCGGAAAAAGAGTAAAACAATACAGTCAAAACGGTACATTCCAAAATAATGAAAGGACATTCTAGGTTTGGTTTGGTTTCTATGTTTAATAGCATATCCACCTGTGTAGGTTACTTCATGCCAAAACCATTCTATAATAACTGTAGTGGTACTATTTAACCCACATCTGGGATGATAAGGAGGTTCAACTTTTTCCCAACGATATTTGCTCGAAAGTGAACGTAATACCGCGACAGGAGTACGAATTGGCAAAATCTACTAACAAGTTGCGGGAGATGACGTAACATACCAACAACCGGATGCAAGAGAAACCGAACAATTTTGGGTCTAAAATATGGCAACCATGAAAAATTAACTAAAACACAGAATCAATCAGCAACAAAGAATTAGATGGACTCGAAGAAGGTCAGAAAGGGGAAATACTCATCGATTTTTTCAGAACAACATTAACAAAAATCAAATTGGAAAACACGAGGCCATGATGGAATACATGGATTCTGGTTCTATAAATTCACCTCCATTCACGGCAGACTAGCATTGGAAATAAACAGATGGCTACAAAGAGCTCACTTACCCGAATGGACGACCAAAGGAAAGACCATATTGATCCAGAAAGGTCAATCAAACGAGCGGCCCCAAACAATTACTGACCCATAAACTGATTACTGTTGATGTGGAAAATAATATTTGCAAAAATAAGGGAAGAGATTTACTACTTGCTAACAAGCTACAGATTGTTCCTTGAGGAACAGAAAAGAGGCTGCAAATGATCTAGAGGCAGAGCAGAGTTACTTTACATAGATTAATAATTCCTCAACGAGAGCAAGACTAGATAGAAAAATCTAGCGATGGCCTGCATTAATTAAAAAAGCCTATGATATGGTTCTGCAAAGCTGGAAAATAAACTGCCTCAAAATGTACAAAATATCAGAGTAAGTCATAAACTTTATAGAGAAAACTTTGAAAACCTGGAGCGTGGAATTGACAGAAGGAGGGAGCAGCTTGGCAGAAACAAAGATCCAAAGAGGTATATTTCAAGGAGATGTACTCTAAACGTTACTCATTACAATTCCAATGATGACACTTAACAACATACTTAGAAAATGCACAGCCGGTTGCAAAGGAAAAGATCCATCATTTACATGGACGGTATCAAACTGTTTGCAAAAAACAAAACAAAAAAGGGAAGTCAAATACACGCTGTGAGAACATAATGTTAGGACAAAGGGATTGATTTGGCATGGGAAAATGTGCCGTGCTAGTAATGAAAAGCGGCAAATGGCAGACGACAGAAGTAATCGAACTACCAAACCAAGACAAAATTAGAAATCACGGATTAAACCCATGAATACTTGGGCATCTTGGAAGCTGACATCATCAAACAAGTGGAGATGAAAGAAAAAAAGGAAGAGTATCACTGGAGAAACAGATATCTAATCGAGACAAACCTATAGCAGAAACCTTATGAAAGGAATAAATACCTGGGCTGTACGCCTCGTTAGATATTCGTGGCCATTCTCTAAGTGAACCAGAGTAGAACTTAAGAAAATGGACCAAAGTACAAGAAAAAGGAAGGACCAAAAAGAGGCATTACATCCAAGAAATAACGTTGACAGACAAAATGAATCAAGAAAAAAGGAGAAAGATACTTCCTTACAGTGAAGACAGCGTTGACGCATTGATAAATTACTTGAAGACTACAAAGTAAAGCGCGGAAAAGGACTAATTACAGTCCCTAGAAACAATACTGACAACACGAATACTAATGGAATGACAATAAGTAGAACACATGGGAAGAAAAACAACTCTACGGGTGTTTTAAACGACTAATAAGCAACATCTCACACGAGAAATACTAGACGTGGCTAAGAAAAGGACATTTTAAGAGTGTAACTGAACATCTCCAAATATCAGCACTAAACAACGCCATAATAACCAAAGAAATTAAAACGAGAATAAATGAGACGCAACAAAATAGCAAATGTCGATTATGTGGAGATAGAGACGAAAGAATCAATCTCACAATAAGCGAATGGAGTGAATTAGCACAGAAGGAATATAAGACTAGAAACGACTGGGTGGGCAAGGTCATCCGCTGGGAGATGTGCAAGAAATTCAAATTTGACCATACGACCAAATGGTAAATGCACAACCCAGCATCTGTCCTAGAGAATGACACACATAAACTCCTGTGGGACTTTAACATATTAACTGATCACCTAATCTCGGACAGAAGACCAGACCTTAAAATAATCCCAACAGAAAAAAGAAAATTTGCGAAATTGTGGTCATCGCTGTCCTGGTGGATCACACTATAAAATGAAAAGTAAATGAAAAAAAAAAAGGATAAATACCTGGACCTTCTTAGGGAATTGAAAAAATATGTGGAACATGAAAGTAACAGTTTTACCAATCGTAATTGGTGCTCTTTATACGGTCACTAAAGGATTATTAAAAGGATGGGAAGACTTGGAAATAAGATGGCTAATGGAGACCATCCAAACTATTAGATTACTGAGAACGGCCAGAATAGTGAAAAGAGTCCTTGAGACTTGAGGAGACTTGCTGTTACTAAAACTCGATTGAAAGACCTTCAGCTAATGCTCAAGTGAAAGACTCTAAAGGGAAGAACGTAAGCAGATGGAGCCAAGAACAAGAAAACTAATGGTCATACATAGGGCTTTACATCCCAGATCTGACGTTGAAATACTATATGTATCAAGAAAAAAGAATAAAGAGGAGTTCCAAAACTGAAGACAGCGTTAATTCATTGATACAATGACTCAAAAACTACATATAAAAATGCGGAGGACTTATTACAGACACAAGAAACAATACTGATAGCACGAAGTCCAACAAAATCACATTAACTAAGAAACCAAATTGGGAAGAAAAACAATTCTATGGGCGTTTTCAACGACTAACAAACAACACCTCACATGAGAAAGCCTGGACGTGGCTAATAAAAGGGAACTTTTAGAAAGAAACAGAATTTCTCCTGATGCAACACTAATTAACACCATAAGAACCAATCATATGAAAGCGAGAATAGATAAGACGCAACAAAATAGCAAATGTCGGTTATGTGGAGATAGAGATGAAATCCTCAATCACATAATAAACGAATGCAGCAAATTAGCACAGAAGGAGTAAGAGACGAGACACGACTGGGTGGGCAAGGTGATCTGTTGGGAGATGTGCAAGAAATTTAAATTTGACCATAAATTTGACCATTTGACCAGTAATGGTATAAGAACAACCCAGCATCTGTTGTAGAGAATGACACATATGAACTCCTGTGAGACTTGGACATTCAAACGGATCACCTAATCTCGGCCAAAAGACCAGACCTAATAATAATCAAGGAAAAAAAAAGATAATTTGCAAAATTGTGGACATAACTGTCCAGCTGAATACAGAATAAAACTGAAAGATTGTAAAAAAAAGGATATGTATCTCGACCTTGCTAGGAAATTGAAATCGTGATTGATGGATTTGGTACGGTAACTAAAGGATTATTAAAGGGACTGGAAGTCTTTGAGGTTGGAGGACGAGTGGAGACTATCTAAACAACAACATTATTGAGAACGGCCAGAATACTGAAGAGTCCTGGAGGCTTGAGGAGACTTGCTGTCACTCAGATTCCAGTAAAAAACAAACAAACAGCTAAAGCTGATGTGAAAAAACTCTCAATGAGTAAAAAATAACGTACATCAGGATAGCAAGTGTTGTTTATGTGATGATTGAGATGAACAAGTTAATCACATCATAAGTTTATTGATGCATACTGACACGAAAAGAATACAAGAGAGGGTATGATTGGGTGGGAAATGAGATCCACTGGAAAACATTCAATACATTAAAATTCGAACATGTCGACAAATGGTACATGCGCAAACTGGAATCTGTGGTTGAAAATGAGAATCATGAAATTATAAAATAGATAACTCAATTCCATCCCGGAAACTACGCTTATTGTCAATTATGAATTGGAAAAAAAAAACTCAACTAATGGATTTTGCCATTCCAGTAGACCATACATTAAGAATGGCAGAAAGCAAAATATCAATAAATACTTGGATCTTGCCAGTGAGCTGAATAAGCTGTGGAACATGGAAAAGAGACTGCTTGAACCGGATATCACGGGAAGAATTGGGACTAGTCAGACCTCAGCTCTATTGAGATCAGCTTGAACATTTAGAAGAGACATGATGCCTTTAAGATTAATGTCTATCAGATTTCAATGAAAATTAGCCGTTTAAATTGGTTTGATAAACTTGCATTGAGTGAAAATGATAATGATGATTTAGGCATTTAGCCATAAAATTTCAGCTAATAATGATGATGTACGCTATATTTTATGGTTTCAAGTATTTCTATCTAATAGTAATAATTTCTAAAAACAGTCAGTTTGATAAGACCATTCTTCAGGTTAGAATGAATTTTTAAGTAATGGCACACTCCTCCGAACTCCATACTTGATTACCATTTTGCAGAATTTCTGGGTATTAATTTGGCATTGTCTACGTCCCACTGATAGGGAACTAAAAAATAAATTTGAATTTGGAGCTATTATTTTTATATAATTAAACATATAAGACTTTTGGTTATAACTACAAACTGTAATTTTCTAAATTTTCATACAAGAAATGACCAAAAGTGTCACGAGTGGAGTTTTCGGTTATTAAATATTAATTATCTAAATAAAGGCTTCCGAATGGTTTATATAATGCATGTATGTTTCTACAAAGTCATGGATGTCTCTACAAGCTATGATCAATTTAAAATTAAAATATGAATCCAGTTTCCATATTTTTTAACAAAACATCTTCGGTGAGGTACAGGATTTTATAATAGGATCAGTCGATTTTTAAACTATAGAATTGGTCTCAATCTAAAAGCAGTGCTTGGACATGATAAATGAAGGCGTTGATTTCTTTCTTAATCGTTACCATTTATTTTTAAGGGAATTATTCTACAAAAAATTAGAAAAATTCTAATTCTTCATAAAACTCCATAAAAAAGCATGCTTTTTATCTTGATCAACAGCAGCAAAATGAATATAATTTGTTTATGAATCCTTTCTACGGAACTTTTTTGATAGGGGTTACTTAATTGTGAAGTGACGCCAAATAAATTAGTCACAGTAATTCAATTCACAATATAATTCCTCTACTTAAAATAGGAAAATGTAGATCTGTATCCTTGTCGTTGGGGTCATAATGATTTCGCGGATGCGTATTTCTAACCCTCTAGGGAAGACGTCGCCCTGGAGGTGACCGTGTCCTCTGTAAAGAGTACGGATGTAACTTGCAAGACACATTTAGGTCAATTGGCCACGCAATTACCATATCTTATTAATTATGCGTCAGTTGTGTGCGATGTGAACTGGTGGTTCAGTTCTAGAGTTTCACCACAGCAATCTGTGGTCGCTGTTTCGATCTCTAATTCTTATGTACTTTGGCCGCATAATTATGTACTTCTTCAGCAGACTTCAAAAGAGAAAGAGAAAAGCTTGTTTAATTTACATAAGTTTGTATTTTCAAAGTGATTGGTGATTATTCGAAAATGAAACAAGGGACCAGAGCATTAGTTAGCTTTCTCTAGAGAGATGGACACAAGAAATGAAATCTCAACCACAGTGTTATTCGTGACATTAGTGGTTTGGTTTCTTTTGTTTAATGGCATATCAACCATTATAGGTTATTTAATGCCAAATACGTCTTTCTAGAAGAACAAGAGTGGTACTATTTCACCCATAGCTGGGATGATAAGGGGGTTCATACCTTTCCCAAGGATATTTGTCCGAACGTAATAGTTAACTTAATAGCGGAACTGGAGTTCGAACTCGCTTACTACGATTACGGAGTCCATCGCTTTAGCCATTACACCACGTGGACACCCCCTAACTTTAGTGCAACAGTTATTTTTCTAAAAGGGGATGATGTTGCTATATAGAAGAGTTCACCAGGAGAAATACTCTTAAGGTAGTACTAATACTAAAATACCAGTACAAATAGTAGTTTTAAAGCTGGGTTTGTAACAGCTCTGAAGAAGAAAAATCTCAAAGAAATTTTGCCACTATTTGCTGTTTCCTTCCTCAAAATGAACGTATATGTATAACTATTCTAAAGTCCATTGATGAGACTACTTTAATCCTCACTACATTGACTGCTTTTTAAAGAATCTTTGTGGAAGTGATTACGAGAATTTGGTACAGGTATCATTTACCATTATCAGTGGCCTTCTCCATAATATATTTCATACAGCAGAAGCAATGAATGATTAAAGGGAAGATCGGTGACTACTTTTAAGGTATGCAGCCAGAATTCATCGAAGAAAAGTGAACCTCAGATTTTTCGCATGGAAAATTAGCTCATTGAATCAAGTGAGATGGCTAACTTTATCCATCAGGTTAATGTGTTTGCAGCTTGAGGTGCGTGTCTACCACAAATTCTGTGAGATATTGCACAGCTTTGTAAAAGTTGAAGTACATGCAGTTGGTTTGAAATTAACAAGGGATAATAAATTCCATTAGCAACTACTGTATATATTTAATATAAACCTGTGAATAAGGCAACAGTCGACCGTTATACTGTACGGCAAAATGTTTTTGCTTTACATCGAGATATATTTATTTCTCTCTTTTGAAATCAGATGAATTGTCGGTGAGAAGACAGCCAATAAATACTGAAAGTAAACATCGAATTATTTTAAAAGTTTCATTTCAGTTACAGCACAGTGTATTACCAAGAATACGTACATTTTCCCCAATTTTCTTTTGTTTCTGAATGAGCGAGCCACGAAGGAAATGATTAAAAAAGTAGATCTATAAATTTTAAGCAACACACAGGTAAAACTTGACAAAACCCTTGGGAAGGCGTGGAAAGACTTTTTAAATTACCTATCGACTCTGCACCAAATGTCATCGTCATCATCATGTCGTGCCGCTAGCACGGATATCCCTGACCCTCTCTCGCCACTTCTCCCTTTCATTCATCGCATTTTGCAGGTCTTCAGGGTTACATCCCGTATCCTCACATAACTGATGTATGCATATTCGAGCTGATCGTCCAGTTTTTGCTTGGCCATATGCGGGGGTCGTTAGGAGTACATCAATTATGAGCTCGTCCCTGCTTCTCCAGCAGTGCCCTGCATGTCTTGTTCGTCTAACTTGGATAGTTTTCGTGATGGGAGGCAGGTGGCGGTATAGTTGGTGGCTGGTGGGGTGTTGCCGCCAGGACTTGTTCAATATTGCTCGCAACGTTCTTGTGTAATTGCCGTCTAGCTTCTTCTCCAGCCGTTTAGTTAGCGTCTAAGTAGTGGATCCATATAGCAGTATGGACACAACCGTTGCCTGGAAGAAACTGCGTTTCATTTTATCGGTCAGGTTTGATTTCCATATGATCAAAACCCTATCGATATCTGTCCATGCCTTTGTTAGCCGTGAGTCGGTGTCTTTTTCGGTTGATGAGACGCTGCTTCCTAGGTAGGTGAACTTGTCTACCAGTTTCAGAGAGGTTCCGTCTAGTGTGGAAGTGTCACCTGTTTGATTATAGCACATATATTCAGTTTTATGTGCATTGGCATGGAGGCCTATGCCTGCGGCGGCTCGTTCTAAACTGTGCAGTAGTGTTTCGGCTTGGTTGGGTGTATTCGCCATTATCGCTATGTCATCCGCGTAGTCGGCGTCGGTAATTGTTTTTGCGGGGTACCTTCTGCTTCTTTTATTTTTCAGCATGAAGCCGTTTTCTCTGATTTTATCAATCGAATTTCTAAGTACGTAGTCTAGACAGATGATAAAGAGGTATGGGGCTAGCGTGTCCCCTTATAGTACTCCTGCTACATAGTCGAAGTATTCTGTGTCTCCATCCGGTGAACGTACAGTCACTTTGATGTTTCTGTAGAGAATCGTTATTGCTGCTACGGTTTCTTTTGGTAGGCCGTATGCTTGTAGGATTTGTTCCATCTTTTCTTTCTGAATGGAATTGAAGGCCTTGGTAAAGTCGACAAAAATTGACAAAACTAAAGCCAAACACCACCAAATATCTGTGCTATCAAATACGATCTTTATTTACTTCAAAGAGAAAATATACTGAACGATTGAGTGATATTATGATGTAATATGTTATTTTTTTCTGAGTGTTGGCTGGTTCATTGGAACTATTTGTTTGGGTACTGGCAACTCAAAGACATAATCTCTACCATAACACTTAACTATTTTGTGAAAGACAATGGTATAACAATATATATATATATATATATATATATATATATATATATATATATATATATATATAAATTGTTGAATTTAAGAGACAGTCCAATGAGGTATCTGGCTGGTGTGGTATTTCTATATTATTCAGAGAGTGAGGTTTTGTCTTAAAGGCTTTAATTCTAGGACATATTTTATTTCTTATTCTGTCTTCGGTATGGATATCGTATATCGTCTTCTCTTACAATAAAAACCGGTATTTTTTTCAGGATTACCTAAGGGAACAACGTCAACCAATCACAGATAATTTCGTATTCTTCTACAACTTTTTGACTGCTCAGCTCGCAAATGCGCTAATCCTCATATGTGGAAAGATTATCTCCTCCCTGTATCAGATTTTAATCAAACCACAATATACGATCGTGGTTAGTTAAGGGTTCCGGCCCACATTTTGTTGAGAGAGAGAGAGAGAGAGAGAGAGAGAGAGAGAGAGAGAGAGAGTATCCCTTTTTATATCAACCAAAGCAAATATCAAAGTTCTAATTAATCTATCCGAAAACTACATTTGACTTTTTAGACCCAACGTATGCGCAAGACTGAGTTCCGGTGTTATGAATTTTTAATGGATCAATGTACTGATAATTTTCTTTTTATTTTGACAAATTGAAAGCTCGGTGAGAACAAATCCCTCACAGACATTTTGAATTGTCTTTTCCATGTCATTCAAAGTCAATATGTCTGTTTTGTATTTTTATAAAATAATAATTACGTTTTCCTAATAAAAAATGCATCATGCTCGCCATAATTCTTTTGTACCAGTGAATATCTGATTTTATAATATCTTTTGATCATAAAAAAAAGAGATTTCAGTGGTATATAGACCAACGGGATCATGGAAAGAATAAGGTGTTCATAACAAAAAAAAAACTTTTTTGAAATAAAAAACGTTAGCTTTGTGATCGTATTTTTTTATATCTTTGGAACAGTGATGAGATATTCAGTGTCCCTAATATTTTTCGTACTAGCAATGCAGCTGCTTCTAAAAGCGATAAAGAACAAAGCTGACATAGTTGAACTTGGTGGAGGGTTCCCAAATGTCACCAGTGAAGTTGTTCATAGTCGGAAGTACAAACCTCCCATCCAAAGAATCTACTACTCACAAGATATTAAGCCTGCTTGACAAGCAGATAATTTGGTGTAGAATGAAATTCAAACCCAAAAAGTCTAGAAGTCTCTCTCTCAGGAAAGGAGAAGTGAATCAAAACATAAATTTCATGGTAGGTGGTCAAAGAATTCCCGCTATGTCAGAAGAATCTGTGAAAAGTTTGGGACGTCGGTTTAATGAAGGGTATGAATCAAGCGAAAGAAAGATCCAGAACATTACAAGAAGCTTTCGATTAGATCGATCGATGTCCATTAAAAAGAAATTTTAATTTTTAGTGCTTGTAGTATATATTTATTCCGATGTTAATATGTTGCAATAAGTTTGAAAACACCTCATAAATCGTATAAGTTTGATGAAAAATTACCAAGCGTCTTTATTTCAGTTTTCCTTTTATTCATTTTATTGTTTTGCAATGGACTGAGAAGAGACTTTTGATGTAAAGATGGGAAAGAGGCTTTGATTTTATCAATTTACATAGTATCGAAATTGGTTTTGATGGTGTATTTATATTAATATAATAATTTTACATAATAGCTTACCTAGTCAAAAATTATGGAAATACAGTAGATATAGAAGGTTTACTTCGTTTTTATTTTTAGTTTTAAAAAAAAAGACAACAACAAAAATATTTGACGCAGAACCTTTTTATTTAAAATCTGATTATTTTGGCATAATGAAATATTTCTTTCAAAAAGTAGATTAAAATATTTGAATTACTTGTATGATTATATTATTTAAATTAATATGTTTTATCAGGCAATGCGGAAGAAAATACTATGGAATTAACGCAATATTCGGGAAAAAAATATGGAAATAACTGACAAAGAAACACATTTTACAGTTTCCTCACCTTAAGGTTTTCAAACAGTCTTAATTTTTTAGGTGTATATTTTACTTATTTAAGAATTATTCTTAATAAAAGTCGTTTCAATTTTCCTGAATCACAGTTAATAGTTATTCTTTGGGGAATAGAGTTTTCTGATGGACCAATTTTCGTAAGTTTTTTTTTTTAATACGGATATTTTATGATATAGAGATTCCTGTAATAATATATGTATATTTTGCATCTTATTTATTATTAGCTTACTTACTGCTAAATAAATCATGACAATAGGTACATCCGTATGTGTAGTATAAATGTTACCCCGGAGTAGAAAATAGGACAATAAGGAAAGTGCGGAAAATACTCAGCAGATAAACGATGCTGATTTATTCATAAAACTTCTTAAAGATTCTTTTTGCTTTAATTTTGACTTTTTGATTAAGATATCATGACTTCATATATTCTACTGGTCACAGAATGCCATATTAAATATTTTTTGATATAAACAGAATATGACATAATGTTCCATTTATCTTCAGTCTATGAGATCTAGGGAAGATAAATACTCAACTCCCACCTTTGGAAAATTTGAAAAGAATCATTCAGTTCGGCACAAGGACATACTTTTGGGAAACCATTTTAAAATAGTCTCACTTGTATTGATCTCTACTAGTGAGTCGTTACACCAGACGAGACGTCCTCATAAATCTGAAAAATAGAATAAGATCAATGGCGATATTAAGTATGAAATACGTACTTCAGGTTTTCTGAATGGAACATTTTTTTGTGAATTGAGCAAATGTTTTATATTGACTGAAAAATCAATGAAAGCATTTGCAGTCTGATTGATTTCATGTGGCTGTAATGTTTTAAAGATCATAATTTATTTCAAGTGAGAACCAATGAATGGCCAGATAACTGGGCTTACCAGCCTATTCATTAGTGTACTATGGTTAAGTCTCACTGTAGCATACAGGGTAATACTTCCCCAGTTAACCCAATTTTAGTCGATGATAAAGATATTTACGTTATAGGACCCAGCCACATGGGAAGAGGTTTGAGTGAATAAGCCTGATGTATACCTTCAATAGGTCTTAGCGAAATAAATTTAACAATTAGAATTGGGTTTGCTGACTATCTAGAAACTTTGCCACAACAAAATTGTTGAACTTATTGATCAAATACTTTGTTTTAAAAGTTGAGATTATTTACATCAAGTCAGTTCGACTCACACTAACGGAACCTTCATTGCTTAGTTGTTCTTACACAACTTAGGACACAATGGCACTCTTGGCACTCGTATGAAAAATTCAATTTGAACATTTTCCATCCATGTTATTTTTCTAACAAATAAGTTTATTAATTATGAATGTATTTACCCAACCCCTCTTCCATTGGTAGAACGCAATAGATCTATTCTTAAGCAGAATAAAGATTATTTGAATTTGTTTTCCTTCTCCTAGACTAGTTGCCTAACTAATGCTAACGAACCCAGTGGTCCTACTCTTTCCACATAGCTGGAAGGAGAGTATATGCATTCATGCATACTCTAATGGTACTCGCGAGCTGTGACCGTAACCAGCTTCATACGGAACTTGAAATCAAGTCGCCGTTTCCGTTTCCTTCGAAGATAAATGTTACACTTAGTACGCGACTCATTCTTTAGTATGTTAGCAATCTATGTAAAAACATGATTTGTTTATTGTATACCATGGTTAATTCGTTTTTCTTACGCATTTATTTTTATTGTCCGTTTTCAATAGTTTTGCATTTCTCTCCGGACTCCGATTGCTATGTGAAAACGGGAGAAATGTATTAATGGGACGACCTAACTTTACAAGATTTTTTTAGAGTAAGTAAAGTATTTTGTCAATAAGTTCCTTATAAACATTTAACACTTCTTCCTACGAATATCAATATATCTAAATATATGTTAATTTTTTTCTAAGTCTATTTCTACCGACCAGCTGTTGAGATTAATTGGATCTCTTCTAAGCCATTGGTCTCAACAATTAGCATTTAAGTACATTTAGAAAGGAAGAGATTCGCCTTCCTTTCATAAAACTGTCTAAGAGAGGGAATTATCAACAATAGACGTGGAAAGAGACAGATCCTACTTAAAAAGTAACTGGATCTCTTATTATAGTTCTCCAGACATAACTCAAATTATTGCACTATTTAGCTGAAATCAGACCCAAAATGATAAGATCTTAGTGTTTCAAACGAGTGGCCATTTAATGACTTAAAATTATTATTATTCTCAAAGTACAGAGAAGTTATCTTCATCATATCTGAAATATTGATGCTACTAGAAAGTCAGCGGATTTTTTCAAGTCATATTTTTCAAAATTTTATGTCATTAGGGACTAGTTTTTATTTCCTACTACTATAACGTTTACGTTAAGCGTGTCTCCCATGTACCATAAGGGGATTACTTTGAAATGAATACAAAATGTATTAGCTCAAAATTTAACTACCAATTTATTTCTCCAAAATGTTAATTGTCGATCCAAGTACATCTCTAGCACACCCATAAGAATGTAATATCTTTGGAAATAGAGCAATATTACAATTAGAGTACATTCAGCTTGTTTTTTTTATTTATAAAATGCAACAAATTCTTAATTTGATATTTGAAAAGACAGGGTGTATAAAATATAACTTAAGCAAAATATGAGGTGCATACGATAAGTTTCCAGATTTTTTTCGTATGAGCACTTTCATTGATAGTACACACATGAAACTCTAGTTCCCTTCGAGGAATACTCCTCCGGCTGCAATTCACTTATTTTACTATTCCAACAATTACTCGAAGGCCCCGAGGAAGTCCTCTTGCGTGAGCGTATCGATGATCTTCGTCACAGCCTCTTTTATTGAATCAATTGTCTCATAACGACTGCCTCTGAGCTAAGAGAATAACCAAAAGTCACAGGGAGCAACGTCTGGACTATTGAGAGGCTGAGGACCTGTCTTAATGCCCATCTTGGTCAAATAGTCTCTGACAAGGATGGAATTGTTGACTGCTGTATTGTCCTGTTGAAAATGCCACTGGCCCAATTTGAAGGGTGCTGGCCTTTTCCGACGAAATCTCTTCCTGAACTCCCTTAAAACCTCAACATAGTAACCCTAACCCGAACCGTTTGGCCAATCAACTCTGGTGTATTGACTTCCTTACTCATCCCATACCTCTCATCATCCCTCAAAAACTCCCTGCCTTCCTTGAATCTCTTATGCCACTCAAAAACTGATGCTCGATTAAGGCAATATACTCCAAAAGCAGTCTGAAGCATTCCATACGTTTCTGTGGCATTTTTCCAAGTTTCAAACAGAATTTGATTGCATATCGTTCTTCTAAAGTGTCATCACGTCCAGATTGCATTTTTGAAATTCACCAGCTGTGACAATCAGGCTTTAGTAGGGTGTATTCCAGTTCCTGCTGTAGCTGTTCATTTGAACCGGAAATGATAATAGTTGGTCAGTCATCTCATAATATGTATAGCAATAACCTACTGAATTGTCAAGAGTCTACGACAATTTCAAATACCTGTACAAAAAAAGTCGGGAAACTTATGGAATGTACTACGTATTTTAATTATAATCATTTTGGCCCAGTCTGTATCTCTGCAGAGGGCTAAGACTCTGTGTGTGTGTGTAGATATGGCATAAATGACCAACAATAGTTGATAAGCTATAAAACCAAATCAAGCCAAACCAAATTAATTATGATAATTGATTCCTCAATAAACCCATTTCTTTTCGATATTTCTAAAGTTATATGCGATTTATGGACAATCTATCAGCATTTTGCAAGAAGTTTGCATTTACTAAAAACAAGAACGAGAGTACCGGTAAGACCAAATATATTTAATAAAACTATAGCTATTGCATAAAAAGGCCTATTAATAATGAGAGTTTGGAATTTGTCTCTACGCACTCAAACATGCATTAGGTTTTTTTTTAATGATATCTCTCCAAATAAATAAATATTTCATTCACGAGAAACAGAAATTCGTAAGCATTAATAAAACTTTCTATTCTTAATCGCACTCTCTTTTTTTATTTCCGCTGCTTCTTGAAGATTTCCTAATCCTTCCTCTTGACAAAAATCAATATATTCCAGCCGGTGCCGAAAAAAAAGAAAGAAAGAAAGAATGAAAAATAAAACGAAAAACAAAAAACAACAAAGTCAAACTAAAAATGATTTTTCTTTCTCTGTCCCATTTCGCTACTTCAGATAATAACAAACACTTTGCCTAGTGTCCTTCTTATATATTCGGTCGATTTCTCGTTTTTTCTCTTTCATCTTATTTTTCTCGGCTATCTCTTGTCATCGGTCTGGAATATATTTAAAGAAAAGAAAAAAAAAGAAAAAAAAAACTTGCTCCAAAATACAGTTGCTGATTCGAAAGACTATACGATGAGTAAGAATGAATTGATCCACAACTTTTATAAATACTCTTACCAGCCGTTTCGCTCAAAGGTTATATAGAGTGCATTAGATAAATAGAAACTTACTATTTTATTTTATGTATTTACCTAACCAGAAGAATAGAATACATCACAAGGTTTATTTCTAAGCTGACTACAGATAATCTGAATTTAGAGTTTCCCTGTCCATATACCTGTTTTTGTACTCCAGTCTGCATTAATATTTTACCAATAATTTATGCGAGATGAGATTCGTGGTTGTCCTAGAATGTTCAAGATCATATCACCATTTATCCTGGCCTCCTATCGATCCTGATTAAAGTTTCATGGATTATCATGCATAGAGAGTTGTCGAGAGGTTAACCAAAATGAGACTAAAAGAATGCTATTTCGGACCTAATCACCAAAATAAACAAGAAACTGTTGATTCTGTCTTGCGACCATTGATGAGGTTGAGAGTGGCTTTACTGTAAAAGATTTCACATTTTACTCTGCTGAACATGAGGATGAATTATGTTGAAAATAAATATAAATAATTTAAACTTACTTTTTAGGTATTTATTTATTTTTTTACGATCTAAAAGAAATTGATATGGGTCGTTGAACAATGAGGTCTTAGTGCGTACGCACGCGCGTGTGTGTGTATGTACGCGCGTGTGTGTGTGTGTATCTGCGCGCGCAAACGCACGTTGGTACATGTGTTTAAGGACAGGGAGATCTAAAAGTGCTTAACAATAACAATTACACCCATTTTCATACCCCGTTTTATGCATCGACTGCAGACTCAACGGCACTATTTTAGCTTGGATTGTGATTGTTATTGATCATCAGCTACCAATTCAGAAGACATTATTGTTTTAGTTGCAGAGACAAAAAAATGTAGAATGTCAGTCAGCACTATTCATTAAATGTCATCAGGCACCAGAGATTATATTTGTTTAAACCCTCATATATATATATATATATATATATATATATATATATATATATATATATATTTGAAAATGTTTATTGATAGCCGAAACCGCGACACCCTGAATTTTTGGGACAATTTCTACAATAATTTTATTCTGTTTTATGCCGCACTGTGGGAAAAGTAGAAAAATCGCATTTTCGTTTTTGAATACATCATTTTTTCCTCATCTGCTGTTTTAAATCTATAATATATTAACATAAATCTGTTTTGTATATAAGGGGGATAATTGTTAAAGGAGTAGACTGCAGAATCGTTGTGAGGGAATTCGAAATCCAATCGAGCTATTACGTTCACTTTCGGACAAATTTTGGGAAAGGTATGAAACCCCCTATCTTCCCAGCAATTGATTAAATAGTACCAATATTGCCCGTCTAGATGGATAGATTTGGCATTAGATGGTCCAAGAAGGTTGATATGCCATTAAACAATGAAAACAAACCAAGTTTTACAAATATATTGAATGTGGGTGTTTAGTATTTTCTCTTACAAACATAATTGATTAAATTGGGTAGATATTTCCTTTCTATGCCTATTCAGCCGGGGTTGTAGAATACACTGACTCCATCTCTACAGAGGGCAAACACCCTCCAACGAGTGTCTTGTATATGAAACCAAACAATTTGATGGTGAAGTTCCAGTTTAGGGGATTCGTATTACTCATTCATTGCCATCGCTCCAAGGTTCATTCTGGCCCATAGTGTTTGGACCTGATAGGGTCCGATCAATTGGTTAAATAGAAGTAAACATTGTACTTATGTTAAGCTAAATTGTTTGAAATGGAACTGTTTTTGACACTGAAATTGCCTACTTATGCTAAACTGAATTGTTTGAAATAGAACTGCTTTTTAAGTAAACTGTGCTCATGCAAAACAGAATTGTTTGAAATAGAATTGTTTTTGAAATAATAACTGTATACTTATACTAAATTGAATTGTCTGAAATAGAACTGTTCTAACTGTTTGGAGTCAAAAAAAAGTATACTTATGCTAAACTGAATTGTTTGTAATTTAATTCGGCGTTAAATGACCTGAAAGGGTTGATACGCCGTAAAACAAAACTACCGGCCATTTTTTCTTTCATCCCTATTCTGTCTTTGACCCGTTGAAGTCTTCGTAAGAGTCTTTTAATTTCTGAATGGAATAAACTCCAGAAGGTATGATATTCTTCTCTAATAAAGTAAGTACCTACATAGGCATAACCCTTATGATTCAGTCGAGATGTTTAACACTTCATTTATTCGACGCAAGTTCTATCAAATAACACCTCTAAACTCAATAGTGTCTCTCCTCTTAATTCAGACAATTCTGATGGAAAACACCAGAAAAGTCTCGTTGTGAATGTTAAAAAATATTTTCATTTTTCTTGTTTGATCCGAAGAACTTCAGTTATTTTTTAGTGAATTGATTCATATCAATGCTTTTCACCGGAGGGAAATAAATTTATTATCTTAATTTGACCGACTGTTGTTTTTTAGAGAACATTATTTTCTCTTTGGATTTTATTTACAGTGAACTCTAGACAGGGGTTACTTAAATTTAATATTCTTTTTTTTAATATCTTATTGGTCCTATTTGGAATTGTTACCGACTCCGGATTTACTGGATTGAAATATATATATATTGGATTTACTGGATTGAATAATATACATATATATATATATATATATATATATATATATATATATTTCCATATAAACGAATAACCTTTAAAAAGAACGCATATTTTTGTGATAATATTGATTTTTGCTGACCCTTTATTTTTTAAATATTAGAACTTCCTCTTCCGACAAAAATAGCGATGATAGAGAAAGAAAACACGCTTGTGACCACAAAAAAATGGAAAGTAATTTGATAAAAGGATTTGCATGAACTGGGCTGTAAAATATGGACAACATGGATAAAATTTTCTTCGTAATAATACCCTCATCGTTGCAATGAAAAATACTGTTGCATTCGTTAATATGCATTATATATTAAGCATTTAACAGAGTGTATATATAATAATTTTCATCTTTAACCAAAATGTTTTGCAATTGTGTATTAAGGCTAAATAAGGCAATATATGCTATACACTTTGCGCGACAAAACGCGCAGTAAATTTATCAAATACCCAATAGAAATGATGTCCCAGTCTTCTTGGGATGTAGAAAACATCGACTGTTTCACTTCAAAGGGGTAAGACCTACGCTTCCTACAAGTGTCCTGTATATGGCACTAAACAATCTGATGTTAAGGTTCTAGTAATGCAGGATGTTTGGGGAATGCGGCGTACCCCACTCACTGTCATCGCTTCCATCTCCACTCTGTCTCGAAGTGGTAGCACCTGATAGGGTCCTATTTATGGGTCAAATATAACTAAACATTGTACTCATGTTAAACTGATATATTTGAATTTGAACTGTTTGAGTAAAATAAATAGCTTGAAATACAAATGTTTTTGACATTTAAACTGTGTACTTATGAAAAACTGAATTGTTTGAAATAGAACTGTTATTTTGTATAAGAATGGATTTAGCATTAAATTACCTACAAAGACTTTTATGCCATAAAACCAAAACAAACCATAGAAATGAACAAAATACTAAATATATAAATAAAGGTGGATCATAAAATTCAGTACAGCATTTACAGTAAACTGTATATATATATATATATATATATATATATATATATATATATATATATATATATATATATATATATATATATATATATATAAAGAATGAATGTATAGTTCATTAATCAGTGTCACACTGTACAACGTAGAGTATGAAAATAATTAACAATAAATATTAAGAGATATTTATGATCAGTATATCTTCTCATTCCTGTGTATCTGTGAATTCATCTGTTGTCTACATAATCGACAGATAGGTTGGAAACACGAGCGTGGGTGGATATATTTGTGAGAGAGATCTAGTGAGAGTAGGCACATAGAAACTTTGTACTCACACATCCACACCCTGATATACCCAATATCCCAAATGACATTCACAAGTAGAGATTAACATGACTTACTCGCTCTGTAGTAATGTTCTAAGCTCCTTTTTCTCTTTCTTAGAAATATACATGACAAATGAGACTTTTTCTATAGCTTTGACATCGAGTGAAGATCCAGCATCGTTTTTTCTTATTTCGCAATAGATCAGAACAAGCCTAACACATGCCGCTAGTACGGCTTCGTTTATGTCACATCCCTTGTATTCGAAAACTGTCACGATCCGATTTTATTTTCAGGTATCTAACTCGAGCGAAATGAAAATATTTCCCGTCGTGCACAGCGTGATCTTGGCTTTAGACGTGTCGTATCTCATTTATCTTATCAGCGTTCGCTATTTTTATTATCTCACTAATACTAACGCAAACTGATCAAAAATGTAAATCAAGCTGTATTTATTTCATTTAATTTTTATTAGAGTAAACAGTTTAAATGATTATTCAGTATTTCTTATTTTTTATTTCAATTAAAGCCTTTCAGCTGTGGCAGTCAGTCGGTCGGTCGGTCGTTTGGTTGTGTTTTTTTTTTATGGTATATCAACTTTTGTCGGTTATTTAATGACAAATTGATTTTAATACAAATTAGCAGTTTTATTTTAAACAATTCCTTTCTAGAACAGAACTGTTTAATAGTCAAAAAGATTTTTATTTCAAGTTATTCTGAATTATATCTGACTGACAAAACAGTTCTAATTCAAATAATTCAGTTTAGTATTAGAATGATACTTGTTTACACAGTTACCTGTCAAAATAGTTCAATTTCAAATAATTCAGTTTAGCTTAAGTAGAGTTTCAATATCAAAAACAGTTCTTTTTCAAACAATTCAATTTAGCATAGATACGCTATGTAGATGGCAAAACAGTTCTATTTCAAGCAATTTAGTTAAGTAAAATGTTTAGTTCTATTAGACCCATTGATATGACCCTCTCAGGGGCTACCACTCCGGGCCAGAGTGGACCTGCGAGCGATGCCAACGAAGGGGTACTACGCATTCACCAAATTTCCAGCTCTAATAGAACTTCACCATCAGATTATTTCGTGTCATTTTCAGGACAATCGTTGGGGGCGGGAGGCTTACCCGTCTGAAGAGAAGCAGAGAATATAGCCCCAGCCGACTGGGCAACAGGCTGTAGAATAGGATGACAGCACCTCTGTAAGACCCTCCTCCATCCAAGAGTTCCTGATTATGACAGTAAACTGTATGTAATAGTGAGAGTAGGGTCTTGGAGCAATAGGGAATGTTGAGTACAACTTCTTTGTCAGGATTCCCGGGTTTACATTAACCCGACTTTATAGTACCTGTTAGTGTTTGATCTGTGCGTACAATAGAAATGTTCAATTATAAGAAATATTATAATAAGCAATTTGAAAAATTACACCCGTGTGCAATCTCTATTAGATAGGAATACCTGATGAATATAATCATAATGTTGAGCTGCAATACTTGAAATAATTTAACTGTGTCCAAAGAAATGAGCTCTCACAACTCTTTACAAAACGTTACTTACAAACTATTTGCAACAAATCCTACATGTATAAAAAGAGGATCTGGTATTAAATAACCAACAACTATTTGAAGTGCCATAAAATACTTATTAACCACTCAACTATCATTTAAACAAGAAAATTTTGAAACATTGGAAATATTAAGGTTATATTGATTGTCTTTTGTAAAGGCGGCATTATTTGTAAGGGCACAAGATCAGTCAAAGCGATAATTTGCTTTGAACTATTCTTAAATCGAATTGACGTATTTCAAAAGTAATCAATTAATTTTTAATAGGTAAACAGTGCTGATAACCAAAATAATCTTTGTATTCGTTAGGGTATTTCTGACTGTGGATCTCTTCAATCGATTTAGCATCTAAGAATGAGATTTACTCCGTAAACGATACTAGACGATTTATTTCAATGCATTTGCATTGTTTTCTGACGAGATGTTATTCTACCCGACACCTGGGTGGGTATAGAATATATGTGCCGTGTGAACAAATGTATGATCTTTATCGACTATCACTAATTTTACCGAGTGTCATTTTTACTTACCCAAAAGAGTTTGGTAAACGATAATTATGTATCGACGTGATGCTGTAAAGAAAAGCACAGTTATTTAGTAAATAAAATCTTCATCAGCTGATTCTCGAAAGTCAATTTTTGTTTTGAATCAAATCAGCATCATTCCTGATCCAGACTTTGTTGTTAATCCAAGACATATTGAAAGGCCCAGGTGCTATCACTTCCTTATATATATATATATATATATATATATATATATATATATATATATATATATATATATATATATATGTATATATATATATATATATATATATATAATTGCAGAGTTTTCTGTAATTTTGGGGGGAGGTGCCCGTAGTGTAATGGTTATCGTCATAGGGAATGGACACGGCGACACGTGTTCAAATCCTGGACGAGACTGATTGCATTTCATATAGCACTAATATCCTTCGGAGAGGTATGTGTCCAATGATTATCCCTCCAGTTATGGGTAAATAGTAGGGCAGATTGGGTTCTTCAGTCTTGGTTAGGCAACTAGTCTAGGAGAAGGAAAACTCTGAATTCAAACCTGTTAAACTCCGCTTAAACATTGACATGAAAAAGTGTCATATCCAGCCCGAGCAGAGGGGTAGGTAAATATGATGACAGAGTTTTCTACACATAGATATATAGTGTTCTCGGTGATTTATATATGAGAGTGTATATATTTGAGTTAGTTGCAAAATTACGGCACCACTATATGCAGGGATTGAATAAGGAAAGCAGGAGAGAGAAGTAATTTACAAGTATAGAAAAAGAGAAAAAAAAAAGAATAGACGGTGAAAAAGAAGAAAAGAATGATAGTTTACAAAGTAAGAAATACATTGGTTCACACAAGAAGAAAAAAAAAAAGAAAAGAACTTTGTTTAGGCAAAATAAAAGGAAAGATAAAAGAAAGAGAAAGTTGGATTGATTTAAAAACGAAAAAGAAAGAAATAGAAAGAAACAAGAAGAAAAAACTGTATTGACTTTAACAAAAAAATAAAAAAAGAGAAAAATTTATGAAACGAGGACAGAGAGAACGAACATCAAAGGACAATGAACCGTTTAACGTATTGCGGGATTCTTTTTTTTCCTGTTGAATTCTATTTTTTGTTTTATTATTTCTATTGTATTCTTTTGGGTTGTCGAGAAAGAGAGAAAATGAGGGCATGGGTATTAGAAATACAGATAAAGATCAGTTAGCATCATTAAATAAATTTAAGAATTTTTTCATAGAAAAAATTCACGAGGTATTATGGGAGGATTGTAAAATAAAATGGGATTTTAGTGGGTTATTTTAGTTATAGATTGCTTTCTGATTGGACTTGGGGTTTGAAGTTGGGGTTTTTACGAGTTGTGAATGTCTCGGGGAATAAATATTGTTCGGCGTAAAAGTGTCATTGAAAGTTTGAAGAACTACGCGAGATAAAAGCATTAAGGGGGGAATAGTTGGAGGAAGATATACAAAACAGGGATTCGAGGCAGTAAAAGAGAGAGAGAGAGAGAGAGAGAGAGACAGACAGACAGACAGAGAGAGACGCTATGCTATAAAAACAATAAGGGAAACCGAATAAGGAGTTGAACGGAAGGTAACACCGAAATCCAAGCCATAATAACAGCAGACCGGAGCTCAAATTAAATCAGCTATAACACTCCCTGATGGGCCGTATTTGGATGAAACTATGTCAAACGAGAAGGCGTTAAAGTGGGCGTGGGATAGAAAACCAGGGAAGAAAGTGAGTTCCTGACCAGCCACGGTGATATGAAAACGTGCCGAAAAGTCAGGATCCGTTCGGGGAGAGCTCCACAAAGAAGCAGTGAGAGAAGAGACATGTAGAGATATGAAAGCACAGAGAAAAGGCCCAGAGCTACATGGCAATGGTTCAAGGGAGAAGACCTGACCAAGTCTGAGGCTGTCTCTTTCATTGAACACGCTTTATAATCTCTGCCTATCAAATCAGTTGACGCATTTCGGTTACTCTACGTCTCTCTTTTCGGCGACGACTATGAAAATAATCTTTCCCATTAAGTGAACCAATAGACGGTGTCTTATTTTCCTCTCTTTTTATCTCGGTTAGGTTGCTACGTGGTTCGACGGGAGCTTAAGGGGTTACGGTAATCCATATTGTATTATGGGTAATAGTGTTAAACTATCTCAACTTCATATATATATATATATACGAGGATCATTAGATAAGTTTTCAGACTTTTTTCGTATGGGCACTTTTATTGATAGTACACACATGGAACTCGAGACCCCTTCGAAGTAATCTCCTCCGGTTGCAATGCACTTGTACCGTTACAACAACTTCTGGAAGGCCCCATGGAAGTACTCATGTGTGAGCGCATCAATAACTTTCGTCACATCCTCTTTCATCTCATCAATTGTCTCATAACGACAACCTCTGAGCTTGGGGGATAACCAAGTCACAAGGAGCAAGGTCTGGACTATAGGGAGGGTGAGGAACTGTCTTAATGCCCATCTTGGTCAAATAGTCTGTGACAACGATGGAGTTATGGACTGGTGCATTGTCCTGGTGGAAACGCCACTGACCCGATTTGAAGAGTGCTGGCCTATTCTGACGGAATATGTTCCTGAAATCCCTTAAAACCTCAACATGATAACTCTAACCCAAACGTTTGGCTAATCAACTGGTCTATTGACTTCCTTACTCCTCCCACACCTCTCATCATCCCTCACAGACTCTCTGCCTTCCTTGAATCTCTTATGCCACTCAAAAACTGATGCTCGATTAAGGCAATATACTCCAAAAGCAGTCTGAAGCATTCCATACGTTTCTGTGGCATCATTTTTCCAAGTTTAAAACATAATTTTATTGCATATCGTTCTTCTAATGTTTCCTCACATCCAGATTGCATTTTTGTTATTCACCAGTTGTGACAATCAGGTTTTATTAGGGTGTATTCCAATTCCTGCTGTAGCTATTTATTTAAACCTAAAATCATAAAAATTGGTCAGGCATCTCATAAGATGTATAGCAATAACATACTGTATATTCAAGAGTCTACGACAATTTTAAATACCTGTACAAAAAAACCCTGGAAAATTATTGAAGGCACTATATATATATATATATATAAGCATTGAGACAGATGAATAGAAATATATATGGGAAAGAGAGAGTGACAGAAAAGCGAAATAGATAATTATGTGGTTACCTTCATGAATATTTACGTGGAATATTTACTCATAATTATTACTTTATTAATATTCAAAATGAGATTTTTCAATTAATGTTTAATATCCTAATATTTAGTCTTGTCATCTCCATAACTTTTTGCTGTGGAACATCACAACGAACACGACCTGGATCAATGCTCCTGATTTCTAATGCAGTTACTTTGCACAAAAAAAACCCTGAGTTTAAAATCTTTAGACAATCGCTATATCCGGTTACTGGTTACCGGCAACACCCCACAAGGCATCAACTATACGGCCACACGCCTCCCATCACGAAAACTATCCAAGTTAGACGAACCAAACATGCAGGACACTGCTAGAGAAGCAGAGACGAGCTCATAAGTGATGTACTCCTATAGACCCCCACATATGGCCGACCAAAAGCAGGACGACCAGCTCGAACATACATACAGCAGTCATGTGAGGATACAGGATGTAGCCGTGAAGACCTGCCGGAGGCGATGAACGATAGGGAGAAATGGCAAGAGAGGGTCAGGGTTATCCGTACTAGCAGCACGACATGATGATGATGATGATATCCGGTGAAGACGGATCTAAGTTTTGGAAGAGTTATATCAATAAAGGTATGAATCTGACTCTTTTTCTACTTCTTCATGTCACCAGACATGTCAACAATCATTTGCTTTCAGCCAATCTTGACTTAAAAAGAAAAGCATCAAATGAATTTATCTTTCTGATGTCTCTTGACAGCAATATACACGAATGCATATACAATTATCTTAAGGTTTTATAGTAATTGGTTATTCGGAAAATACTGTCCAATTTTGGCATACATAGGTAAAATCTATCCCAATATAATATTGTAATATTTGTATAAAAGACTCACATTCCTAATGTTCAAATCGTCTTGTTTAATATTTTTTTCCTTTTCAGAATGTACGTTTGAAGGTTAAATGCCCTGAATCATGAAGATAAAAATGAAAGTTGCGTTTACATTTTTGCATGAGATTAAGCTTACTCATAATGTCTTTCAAATAGGGGTAAGTATCAAAATAAAATGTAGTGAAGGATCCACTTATCATCGGATGTTTCAGCACAGGTTTAAGAAGTACCGTAGTGAGGATATGAATCATGAAGATCAATAAGGTTGAAGACATCCCTCCGCAATTGACGACAAACAACAGAAAACAATTGTTGAACAAATACGACGTCAATAAGTTGATAAAAATCTCAGGCAATAGGTGTCAGCATTTCAACAATATCGGATCATCAGAAAATTGACAAAGTGAAACAACTTGACATCTGGGTTCCATATGAACTCATTAAAAGTCAATGATCTTGACGTTTTGAAGTGCGTTCGATGCTGTTTCTATCGAAGTTGAACAATACATTTCTTCATTGAATAGTGACTTGTGTCTAAAAACTGGTCCTTTATTATAATCGAAGAGGATCGACTCAATGGCTTGATCATGACCAAGTACTCGAACACATTTTCAAAACTGAAATTGAAAGAACAGAAGATTATATTGGTTGTCAGGTGGTCTTCCGCTGATATTTTCTATATCAACTTTCTGGAATTTAACAAGCGCCTCACTGTGGAAGCAAATGGCAGAAACTAGATTAAATTCATGTCCAATTAGGCGAAATTCGATCGGTATTGGTTAATCAGCGAGGTCCACTTTTGCTTCATGACAGTGTTCGATCCCATATTGTCAGGATGAGGCTGCGGAGACTCATTGACATAAAAGACTTAACTATATCGACCATATTCCCCATATCTTTCTTCCAGCGACAACCATTTTTTTCAAACATCTGGACACTTTTTTCGCCCGAAAGTGTTTGTTTCAAAGAAGTATAAACTGCAGTAAGATATATCCTGTCATCAAAACTTTTAGAGTTTAATCGTACAGGCATAAATAATCATATTTTGACTGATTACACCACTGTTTAAATTCATTAATTCAGGAATCTATATTTATTCTAAAAGTAGACATTATTTCTCGAACAACCTAATATTTTCAATCTATATACACTTGTTTCAATGTTCGAAAGAATAAGATTCAGACAATCGAATGAACTGAACACAAACTAAACCTCTTTTCTTGTGGTCTGATTCTGCTCCAAAAGCAGACATAATAGATTGAGAGCTATTGTTTTGTACAATAAACACAGATTTTACTTTTGTTAAAAATCGGTCTGAGTGAAACTAGTTATTTTCTTTGGATGGATTCTCCACTTTCTTTAACAAAACCAGTGCGTGAAGCAAATTGATGTCTGAAGAGATTTGTTTTACGATTCCAACAAATTTTTATTGTACAAAATTGAGCTTCTTTTTTATACATTTAATATTAACTCTATTTACTATATATATAAATGAGAAGAGTTCTTGTTGCGTTGTGGCTGACATCCTTGACTGTGACATAGGTGTAAAAGTGTTCGATATTCTTGTCATGCTATTTAATTCACTTAAGGACTTTAATTACTGGGAAATGTATGAACCCTTTTATTCCACAACAAGTTTAAATAATACCATTACAAGAAGGAATTTGCCATTAGATAGACCATAAAGGTTGATTTGCAATTAAAAAATAACAACTAAAAAAGAAAGTAATGCTTCGTTCTTTTTTGAAAAGTAGTACGTGATTGGAACTGTCAATAATGTTTAAAATATGTCGGATGAACTTTTATATTTCTTTCTCTGTATATACATTTTCTTCTGTTATTTTAATAAAAAAACATCCGTCGCTGTTCAAGGAATAATGTTTCTCCATAATTAAGTCCTAATGAAGGTTTAATGAAGCCGAAATCTTTTACCGTTGACTTCACAGTCATGAATAAATTCGTCACATTTGTAATACTTTGTTTTTGAATTTCCTGAAAAAAAACAACTATGTATACATTTATAATTCAAAATTATCCTTTATTTTGAATTGGTTCATATTTACAAAACTAATTAAAAGAATATTTAAGCCCGCTAATCAATGATAATTTTTGTGTGAGGCAACATAACTTATCATTACAACATAATTTTTATTTAATAAATTAAGCCAATTTGTGGCACAGAAATCAAGTTTGGAACACACGCTTAGAGTCGAATTCACTTTTTGATGTTTAATAACGAAGGAATGTTTCGCTTTTTAAATTTTTAATCCTTCTATTGGAGATGAAAAATTAAAAAAAAATATCCTATAGTAGCTAATTTGTGACATTGCAATTTCTTAGTAAGCAATTTCGAAATCCCGTCGTACTAATACGTTCACTCTCGGACAAATATCATCGGGAAAGATATGATACCCCTAACAGACACAATTATGTTTTAAATAGTTCCAAAATTGTACTACTTCTATCATAAATTTAACATCAAATAACCCAGGTTGGTTGATACAATATTAAATAAAGAAAACAAACCAATTCATTATAAGTCGGAGTTGACCTGCATTTATGCAAATATACCCATGCATATACTTTGCCTGCATGACAAAGAGTGTATATACATAAAATCCTACATGTGATATACACTACCGATCAAATCTTTAGGACCACATTAATTTTTTCCACAAAACTTTAAAAAATGTATCACCTTTCAAGACTTAAAAGAAACGAAATTTTGCAATAAAATCCAAATGAATATAAAATAGTTATAATTTCAATTAAACTAAATATATATTTTCTTTTCATCAAGGAAACTAAGAAAAGCAGTTATTACTGGAGAGGGAATTATTGGCATCATTTCAAGTAACTTTGTAAAGTATGTTGGTTGACGTGATTCCCTGTAAATATGTAAAAAAAAACTATTTTTTTTTATTCTTAAGCTGTTCACTTCGAGCTTCACGGTCAATTTCGACCCAGATTAGGTCAATTGGTTTATGATCTGAAGATTGAAACAGCCGAGACATGGTTTTCAAAATTCCCTTATCTTGTATTTATTTTTTAGCTGTTTTAGGATCATTATCTTGTTTCAAAAAATGTTCTGTTCAATTTTGTAACCGCCAGCACAGAATGCAAGCTTCTGTAGTATTGAATGATGCATTCCCATTTTGCATAATACCTTTTATTTGAACAAAATACCAAGCAATCTTACTGCCCCAAAATCTCCAAAACATTTGAGCAACACCGCTACGCTAAAGTTTGCACAATTCAATTTTCCTTCATTCGTTCTGATAATCACACGATGCTTACTTCTAAAAAACTCAAATTTGGACTAATCAGTCTATGGTACATTTTTTTTCAATCTTCTAAAGCCCAATTTTTATGCTTTTGAACCCATTGTTGTCTTTTCAACTGTTTTTTTTTCTTTTAATGTGACTCACTGCCTTTACACCCTACTAAAATAAGTCTTCTCTTAACATTCATAGCAGATATTGGATGTCAACATGTAAAATTAAATTCATTTGTTAGTTTGGTTGTTTTGTTTCTTGATTGTTTTGATTGACAAGATCACACATAAACCTAGATTGGATACAACCTTAACCAAGATGTGTAGGGGAAATATTTGTAAATTTCCGGGTTTCAGTTTTAAAAAAGTATTAATGTGAAAAAGGATTTCAAAGCATACGCAACTACATTCATAATACTTGTACAGAAAGTTGTTTGAATTTAATAAGGTTTGCGTGTACAAATTGATGAATTTATTGATCAAAATATGCAGAATTAGTCTTTTTATGGACTAAAGAAACAAGTTGTCTCAATCACCAGTTCATTTTTCTTTGCCTATTTTGTAGAATTTCATTTAAAAAAAAAAACTATTTAAAACTTTCAAAAATATTTTATTCGCAAGATGACCTATGGTCGAATCCAGTTGAGGACAGTCCAAAAGTAAATAGCGCAAAAAATATTACTTTTCATTGTATCATTTTTCAATCTTTACATACATACATACATACATACATACATATACGTGGGTGGCTACTTTCAAAATGTGTTCATATCAATATTGCTTCCAAATTATTTAGTTTTATTTTTCTTGTATGAAACACGCAAACCCATACACACGCTACTCTATTTCACCAGCGCACGCGTGTGTCTGTGTGTGTGTGTCTGTGTGTGTGTTCGCGCGTTCGAAATGAAATCATATTGAAATTTCTTTCGCTCTTTTTTCGTCTAATTAATCTAGCATTAAACACACGATCATATACACACACTTTTCTCCATCATAAGCACCACCCATACACGTCATATATATATATATATATATATATATATATATATATATATATATATATATATTTATCTATCTATATAACTATATGTGTGTATATATATGTGTGTGAGTGTGTAATTACAAAACGTGTACATAAAATAATCGGTTATGCTAAAACTTCTAATCAGATTTAATTTCCTTAAGATGTAATTAGAATATCCACTGCAAAGTTAATGGCCTCAATGCAATTTAATGATGTCATTACTAGTTCCTAAAGATCGGTTTTTGGAAAAAAACATAATTTGAATCTTTAAGTAAACAGAGGTGTGTAGAGTGCGAATGTGAACTTTTTTTGTAAATATATGTTTTAAATCCATATGGATATCCAGTGAGTTGCATCAACGCATGTTAATGAAAATATTACTGATTGAGATATACTGATCTATATTATACACATATATCTAGTAATCCTAATCTAACATAGGGGCAATGAACTTTGAATGAAAATGATACGGCGAAGTGCCAGGTGTATGTCGTCTGATTACCTAAAACTTCATCTTCAAATCCCTCGTCTTTTCCGTGCTTAAAGGAAGGGTCCTAAAAGAAGGTGGAAGGTAACATAATACAGTAGTTGAAATTAAAACTGTCATCTTACCAGTATGGAATGTTGAGCCTGCTAGATTTTTCCGTCCTTAGTATCAGAATCTTGACAGATCAGATTTTCGAGCAGTTAATATCAACTGTGGGGCAAAAAAGAATTTCCTTAAAATTCAACAACATTTTCAATAAAGCAGAAAAACTGCAATAAGTTAAATGTTTTATGGAAGTTGGGGCTATTTAAAAGTAAAAGTAAAGTTGGCGACGCGAAACCTCTTTTTCCGATAGTTGTTATGCCAACGTGTAGGGGAGGACGCTACTCCTTTCGCTAGTATTGCTCCACTTTATTTTTCATCAGCAATTTATAATGCTGAGTGTTAAGCAAGGAGAAATCAAGTACCATTTTGTAAGTCTTTGGTATGCCTTGACCTTGGATTGAACACAGGTCTGCCGGGCCATTGGTGAATACTCTAACCATCATGCCAATGTCCTGGGGCTATTTAATTGATTATTATCTCAGATGTAAATCACAGCTATTGGTCAACTAGAATTTATCAATCTTCTTCTCAGTATTCTGGCCGTTCTCAATAATACTGGAGTTTGGACAGTCTCCACTCGTCAGCCAACTTTCAAGTCCACCAGTCTCTTCAGTAATCCTTAGTTTTTTCCACCAGCGTTATCTGATGATTTCTAACAGTAGTTTGAGTGACAGCAAGTCTCCTTAGGTACCTAAGATTCTTTTCTGTATTCTCAATTATCTCAACAATGCTATTGTTTCGACGGTCTCAACTAGTTTTCTTATTTCCCAGTCCCCAGTCCAAGAACCAATCCGTTGTGGACTGTACGAAGTGTAAAAATTACAATTGTTATCACTATTATTATTATAATTATTTACTCCTTGAGTGTTTTTAACATCAGTGTTAGCTGTTGTTCATTTATTGGAATTTGAGCCACAGCAAGTCTCCTCAAGTCTCCAGGATTCTTCTCAGTATCATGGCCGTTCTCAATAATGTAGTAGTTTGTATGGTCTCCACTAATTCTCTTAATACCGAGTAATCCAGTCCCTTTAATAATCCTTTGGGACAGTTGTCACTTTCATGTTCCACTCTCTTTTCCATTCCCTAGCAAGGTCAAGGTACTTATATATCTTTTCATTTTCTTTCAATTTTATTTTCTGGCCAGCCTGAACTGCAAAATCTATCATTTTCCAAGTTCTGTTTTTTTGTTGATTATTATAAAGACTGGTCGTCTTGGGACGATTAGATGATCTGTTCGTATCACAAAGTCCCATAGGTGTTTATCATATTTACCAACCCCTGCTCGATCAGGATATGACACAAGGTCAATTTTTTAAGCGGAGTTTAACAGGTTTGAATTCAGAGTTTTCCTTTTCCTAGACTAGTTACCTCACCAAGGCTGAAGAATCTATTCTGCCCTACTATTTACCCATATCTTGAGGGAGAATAATTGGACTCATTCCTTTCCCAAGGGTATTAGTGCAATGTGAATTGCAATCAGTCTCGTCGAGGATTTGAACTCGTGTCGCCGTGTCCATTTCCTACGACGATAATTATTACACCACGGGCACCTCCAAAAGGTCTCATAAGTGTTTATGTGTGTCATTCTTTAGGACAGATGTTGGGTTGTGCTTATACCATTTGTTCGTATGGTCAAATTTAAATTTCTTGCACAACTCCTTGTGGATCACCATCCGTACCCAGTCATGTCTAGTCTTATACTCCTTCTGTGCCACTATGCTTCAATTGCTTATAATTTGATTGATAGTTTCGTCCAATTCTATTGCACCTTATCTAATCTCGCTTCGATATGTTTGGTTCTTATGATATTGATTTGTGCGGCTATTCGGACAGATTCAGTTTCCCTCTTAAAGTTTCCTTTTCGTAGCCACCTCCAGGTTTTTTTCGCGTGAGACACTGCTTATTAGCTGTTGAAAACGCCCATAGAATTGTTTTACTTTCGAGTTTTGTTTCTAAATATTGTCGCTCCGTGGGTCTTCGCGTTGTTAGTATCGTTTCTAGGGGTTGTAATCATTTTTTCTCCGTGCATTTCAATGTAGTCTTCAAGTCGTTGTATCGATGCATAAACGCTGTGATCGTTTCGTGATACATATAGTCTTTGAACGTCATCTCTGGGATATAACACCTTATGCATAATCATTAGTTTTCTAGTTATTAGGTCCATTTGCTCAAGTTCTTTTCTAGTCCACTTCGAGAATAGTTCCGTATGTCATAAGATGGGTACAGCCCAGGTATGTATTCCTTTGATAAGATTTCATCTATATAGTTTTGTCTCGAGTAGTTTTCTGGTTCTCCTGAAATACTCTTTCTTAATTTTTTTGTTTCCTTTTCACTTGTTTGATGATATCCGCTTTCTAGATGCCCACATATTTGTAGGTTTCCTTTTCTAATCTTGTCTTGACAAGGCAGTTCCATTCTGTCTGACAGGTGTGTGTCATTTGCCGCTTTTCTTTCCTAGCATAGCACATTTTTCTATGCTAAATTCAATCCCTGTGTCATGACTGTATATTCTCACTGTATGTATCAGAGATTACAGTTCTTTTTCATTTTTTGCAAACAGTTCGATGCCGTCCATGTACATCTGGTGATTAACCCTTTTTTCCTGCAATTAACTCAGTTTGTATTTGGCTGTGCATTTTCCGAGCATATAGTTAAGTGGCATCATGGCAATTATAAATAGTAACGAGGATAGAGCATGTCCTTGAGATATAACTCTTTGGATCTTCACTTCAGCTAAGCTTTTCCCTCCTGCTGACAATTCAAATCTCCTCGTTTTCATGGATGTCTCGATAACTTTATTGACTTCATCTGATATTTTGTACATTTTGAGGCCGTTTTTTATCCATCTTTGTGGAACCATATCATAGGCATTTTGTAGTTAATCCTGGTCATCGCTTGATTTTTTCCGTCTAGTCTTGCTCTCATTGAAGATGTGCAGATCTATGTAGAGTATCTCTCCTTTGCTTATGGATCTTTTGCTGCATTCTATCTTTTGCTCAGGTAACAATACATAGCTTGTTAACGAGTTGTAAATCAGGGACGTTATTTTGAGGGTGTCTTTCTGGATCAATGTGGTCTTTCCTTTGGTCATTCAAAGTACGTGTGCATCTTTCAGCCATTTGTTCATTTCGAGTGCTAGTCTGTTGGGAACGGAGGCGAATGTCTTGAACCAGAATCCATTTGATACTTTTTTGTGTTGTTCTGAGTAAATCGATGTGTATTCCCGCTTTCGAACCTTCTTCGAGTCCTTCTAATTCATTTGTCATGTTGCTTATTTATTCGGCTTTTTTAATGTTCTCTTGTTTGTCATATTCCTTCCAAAATTGCATCCGACTTTGATATGCTTTCGTGCCATCTCCCTCAGCTTGTTATAGAATTCCCTTTCGTTATTTTGGAATGTCCTGTTATGTCTGTGTGTTTTTCCCTTTTCCACTATATTTTTAATCTTCTTTTCTTCGTCAGTACTTTCTGGTTTATTTCCTCACATTGTATTGTTATTTTTCTTGTGTTGCTTTTCCTTTTTGTCCCTGCATGTTTTCCATCGTTTTCCCTTTGTTTGATCATTTTAGCTTGTTTTCGTAGATTTTTCTTCCTGGTTTTGATTTTTAAGAGTACTTCGATTTTCTCACAAACTGCTCCTTTATAGATTACTTCATTTAATTCGGTTATATGATTAGTCGATATATATGTTAGTACTTGATATATTTTCGTTTCTGTCTCGACTGTTCTCCATTCTATGTTTCTTAGTGATGTAAGGTAGTCTTTTTTTCTATTCATAATTCTCTTTAAATTTTCTAAATTTATTTCGTTCCTGCATTAGTGTTTGCTCTGTGTTGTTTGGTTGTGTGGTGTTTCTATTTTCAGATGGTAGCGGTTCATTTCGTCTAAACTGTTCTTGTTTGTCAATATTGTAATGTCTGATATTGTGTTACTATCCTGTTCATAATTTGTTTTCTGGTGCATTTCTAATATTCAAAGCTAAGAAAACCAACCTTTCTTTTTTATTGTCCAAACTTGGTTTGAAAATCTTTGGCTTCTTTGAAAACTACTAGATTCTTGCCAGATCTCTATCATTTTTTCTATATCCTCTTAGTGTATGGTTGCTCCTAAAATAGGAAGGTGGCGCAAATTAGTTGTCTTCCCTAGTACAAGTTTCGTGTTTGCGTCTCTGATTTGTGTGGTTCCTTAGATCTTTATTTGTGAACGTGAAAAAAGAACAGACAACATTCTCAGAGTCTCCCTTGTTGGCTATTTCGAAAGCACCTGCTATTCATGACACCCAGGCATGTTGCCTGGGTCTTCCGTTGTTTTATATTTTAATTCACCATTTTTATCACATTGTTATATTGTGGCTACACCAGACACAGAGGTTGTTTAAAGTCTGCACGCATGACACAAACGCAACCTGGATTTCTTAAAAAGAAATCCTAAGCGCGTCTTACCCAAAAAAGAAATTGTTCTTTTTGCTTTCTGCTTTCCTTTTCTTCTTTTAATTCTTGTCTTTCCAACCCGTACTTTATAAAAGTTTTAACTTAGTATAATTTCACATTTATTCTACTTTTGAAATTCAGATGTATTGTGGATCTCGAGCAATTAGCTAGTATTTTGGGGTCATCGTATGTGCTTACGCTATTTAAAGTAGAGACGAGTAATTGTAAGATTATTTCCTGTAAGGTTTTTTCTATCTGGTTTCTCTTAGATCAACAAATAAGAATAGTAATAATATTAAAAACAGCGGCAGAAAACATACTTATTAATACCAACATTTGAGTGATAATTTAGTTTCCTTCGGGGGTCATCAACATTGGATTGATGCAGGAGAGTAGAGCTCTGCCCACAAGCGCTTCTTTTGACTTAAGTTCTAAGACCATGTGTGCGAACATTTGTCCCTCTCCACTTTTCGGGGTTTATTTTGTTTTTGTTTTTCCTCTATTCTTTTAATTAAATTTGGTAGAAAAGAAATATTTTAATTGAACAAATACTGTCCTTACACCGACAATTGATAATAATAATAATAATAATAATAATAATTATAATTATCTTATTAATAACGACATAAAACATATTTATTAATACTAATATTTGTACGATAATTTAATTACTTGCAGTGGTCATCAGCATTGGATTATTGCACTAGAGTATAGCTGTGCTGACTAGTGTTACATTTAACTTAAGTTCTAAGATATGTGTGGGAACATTCTTTCGTTTATGTCAATTCCCACATTTTTTATGCTTTTTTCTACTCTTTTAATTACTTTGACAGAAAAGAAAGATTTTAATTGAAAAGATATTGCCTTTACACAGATAACTAAGAATAATCAGTATGGAAATCATTTGTATAAGAAAAAATTCTCGCTAAAAAGAATAGTCTATGTTAAATAACAATCTATTAAACAATTTAACTGTGAGCACAAAGAATTAACGTTACCAATAAATGAAACCATAAGACAGGGTACAAAGAAATTATGAATATCAAATTGAAGTAACAATACTAAAAAGCGATATATTTAAAACCATTTAACAGTGTACACAGAAATTATTAATATCAAATAGAATTACTATAAGCAGATTGAAATACCTGAAACTGTGTGGAAACAAATAAGATCTGCCTCGTTTAAAATTATTGTTGGTTAATTGTGTTGTTTGGCATAACACCCTTGTAGGTTACTTAATGCCACAACCTGTTTATACTTATATATATATGATAAAAATAAATGGAAAAAATAGATGAAGCAGACATCGTACAACGGATCAAGTAATATTTCATTCTTTATTAATAGAATGACAAATTAGTAGACCTCTTCAAAGTGTCTGGTTTAACCACTTTTTCCACTTTTTTATCATCTTTTCAGATTCACCAAAATCAACCATTTCACCACTTATATATATATATATATATATATATATGATTTGAATCAGAATAATTTTAGGTGATATATCAAACAAGTTAGATCTTATTTGTTTGACCATATGAATTAAATTTATTTAACCCTTTAATTTCATTTGATATTGATCATTTTGGGGCTTAGTTAAATGATTCTTTGTATTGCTATCTAACTCTAATTGCTTCATTCATAGAAAGTTAAATGGTTTCAAGTGTAGCAATTTAACAAAAAAAGCTCAATTTTACCCCATTTCTTTTTTGCACACAGTTATATGGGTAACATTTTTTTTTAACTAATTGACTAATTAACTAATTAACTAACAATTACTACCCTCCGTGATCTGATCAGACCTGGGAGGAATGACAATGAAGGTGTGCTCTACTTTCACCAAACTCGAGGACTTGAGATTCACCATCAGATGTTTTTTGTCAAAACCAGGACATTCGCTTGGTGGTTTGGTCATACACCACTGACGAGATCAATTTGGCGTATTTTACAGCACCAGCCGACTGGGCACTGGTTTCATCATCATCATTTCGTGCCGCCAGCACGGATATCCCTGACCCTCTTTCGCCACTTCTCCCTGTCATTAATCGCTTTTGGCAGGTCTTCAGGGGTACATCCCGTATCCTCACATAACTGCTGTATGCATGTTCGAGCTGGTCGTCCTGCTTTTGCTTGGCCATATGTGGGGGTCCATAGGAGTACATCACTGATGAATTATTCCTCAGTATCAGCAACACCATGCCTCGCAGACATTCATATACAAGAACTATGAGATGCTTTCCCGTCTCTAAAAAATTACCGGTTTCTAATCATAGAAAAAGGACATTTTAATTTTACAATTCTTTTTGTAGTTTAGTTGTGTTACACACACACACACACACACATACACACACGAGCTCACACATATATACACACTATCAGTATGTTAGTAGAGTTAGTTATGTTTTTATGTATTAATGTAGGTTTTGTTATTATAGAATATAAATTTGTTTTTGTTCGTTCGCCTTGTTTTAAATGTTCATTTTGTCCACGCCGTTTTACAACCATTATCTATTCCGCTTCTTTTACGTCCACTTCCCCCACACTATTCATGAAGGATGGATTTGGCATGAACTAATCCACAAAAGTTCATACGCTGTTGATCAAAGAAGAAAACGAACGAGCCGCACAAAGCCAAAGTGTGATAAAATTATTTTTTACGGATTAAAGTGGCTTTCAAATCAGAGTTTTCATTCACATAGAAAAGGCTGCCAAACCAAGTCAAAAGAAGTAGTCAGTTTAAAAATTTGTCCATAGAGGGATTCTTGCCTTTTCCTAGGGAATAAACGCCAAATGAAAAGCAAACGCCCTTGCTTATATATATATATATATATATATATATATATATATATATATATATATATATATAGTGTTTGCGTATGTGTGTATGGCAGTCATTTCGTATTGTTAAATAATCTTAGGGTACTTATAGATAAAAAATAGCAACAAATCAAAATTAAAATTCCTTTTTTAATACAAGTTTTCTTACGAAACTTTCTGGCGAACTGAGTGACTATATAATATTCGTAAAGTTCAGTTTCCATATTCAGCCTTAATCAGAGTACATTTGCTTCATGAATACCTAAATTTCATGAGTAAAGGTAACTTAATGCAACAGTATTGTTTCAATTTGTGAACGAAATTTCAACTTTAAATCCTAACTATTAAAACATTTGAATATGCATGTTTATAAAAAAAATATTCCTGTGTTGATTTTTATCGCTAAACTCAGTCGGAAAAGGGAACTGTGTCGGCACGTCTATAGAAACTGTGGAACTGTAGCTACGCCTATTTTCTCCCCATATATTATGAAAAACATGTTTATAATTTTCAATTAACATAATACTATTATCAATTATCAATATTTAAACATAATGATAATCTCTGTGTGTTACGAAATATTAATATTTTTTTATATATATATTTTCTTAATAAAACCCTCGGTACATTAATGTCGCGAGCCGCCTCTAGAAGAAAAGAGAATTTTAAGTAAAGAATCTTAGAAAATTTACCCAAGTATTCGAGAGTTAGAATCTAAAAAATAATTTTTGGTTCAATTTTTTATTTACTCAATTCAGAGTGAGAATTTTCAGTTGCTATATCCATCACCATATGAGGATTCTGCCCTTGTTCTATAGTGGATATTCGAAGTGCTTTATCATTTGATATACTTGGACTTCATAGCTAAATTACAATATACAGGTGAACATTCAAACAAGCGTTTGGATTAAATGATTTAACGACATATCAACTCTAAGTAGTTCATTTAATGCCAAACATTGTTATTTCATCGTAATTCAAGATATCTGTAGAATTCTATGGAATTGTTAAGTTTAACAGAGTATTTATCCTTACTAGATCATTTAATTATTTGGTTTGGTTTTCATGTTCAAAGGCAACTAATTGTTTGTGGCATATCCCAATGATGAATCTTTTGCTTAGCATACATGATTTATGAACGTATTCTTTTGTTAAGATTGTGATGAGCTTTTTGTGAATGAAGTAGTTAAGACTTTTTTTAAAAATGTTTTTCTTGTTTTGTTTTATTTAAATAATTTTAGAGATTACATCTTTGTGTAAAGCTCCACGTATTTTATAAATTTAATAATCCTATTCTCGTGTTTTTCTGAATAATTCATTCATGATTTTATTAGTCATTTTTTACATATTTTTCTATGTATGGTTGAAATCGGTAGAGTCTATGAGTTTTGTTCAATGAGATAAGATTCTTGCCATGCTGTACAAATAAAAAGTTTTTCATTTTGAAGAGAAAAGATTGGGTTATGTTAGTGTGGTTATGGTGATGTCTACCAAGAAATTCTGAGAGGCCCGAGTTTACAAGATCAGCTCTATGGAATTGGTCTGTGAGAAATATTGTTAGCCTTTACCCTACAGTAGACATATACGTGTGTATGAATAGCGTGTACAATTCATGCATGCAACCATTTTCATCTATATGATATTTTCATTTCGTTGGCACAGATAACGTGTGAGTAGTTCGGAACATGCAATGCCAACGTATCTTTACAAAATAAGCTCAAAAGAAGGAGAGACGTTACTACTTAGGCACTCCAGACACCTGTGTAGCTTTCGCATTGTTCGGCAGAATGATAAATGCGCAATAATAATTTTAAAATGATCATTACTGATGCGAAATCCTGCCGGCACAAAGATATGATTTAAAGTAATTTGGAGAGAAAATTTGTTTTGGAAATATGATTGACAGTTTGATGTTCGGAGTGGAAAGTCCGCTATGTGCATCTGGGGTTGGGTAAATTGCAAATGCCTGGTCAAGTGGTGTATATGCATCGGAATCTCGGAAGTCACGAATCAACGAAGATAAATGAATCAAATTATAAGTACAGGTGAAAAATAGAAAGAACTATCTTCATAGCAAATAAGAATAACTATTTTCGAATGCAAAATGAAAAGGAGACCCTTGAGATCTAGAAAGATTAGAGCACAGTTAAACTATTCGAATATTTGAGAGCACTATTAAACAACTCGAATATAAAACAACAAAAATATATACACATATGAATATAAATATATATATATTTTAGATAAATATATACAAATGATATATATATAAAACAAAAACAAAAAAAACGTGACTCCTCGATGAATGTAATCCTGTTGGAAGAAAAAAGACCTGATAATACTGGTCTTAGGAAAGATAATTATCCTTTGTGAGATGAGAGAATTCACAACGCTGTTTGTAAATGCATTAATATGAAAGGCAAATAGAAGATATTTTTCATGAAATATGAAACTGAATACGTGTAGAAATTACACACACACACATACACACACACACACACATATATATATATATACATATATGTATTATGTTGAAGAAAATCCATCTCATGACATGACGCAATTTGAACACATTAATCCGTTTTGTCTTATAGGAAGATCTAAAAACCCGGATGAATACTTCTGTGTAAATTAAAATTTATCTCACATAAATATTTCTCATACTAAAATGATTTCAATAGAACATTTCTGCATTCAAAAAAGACTGATGTCGAAACGCGTTATCAAATAAACAAACCATCAAATATAATTTTCTTCCGTTTTACCTTTTCTAAGCACCAACGCACAAACATATATATATATATATATATATATATATATATATATATATATATAAACAGGTTTGGTTAAATTGCGTGGATGATTTCTTTTTTAAAAACCTTCAAATGAAGACGTTCAAGTCTTCTCCCCAGTCTACTTATATCTGGGTCAAGTTGGTAAAGAAATAACCCTATATTAACTAAAGCACTTTCGTTCATTTCGCTAGCTGTCTTTGAGGGCTATGCGAGGTCGTTTGCTATTGTAAGTTTTATTTATATATATTTGGTATGGTTTATGTATATTCCGAGTGTTTTCTTTTAATGAATTATTGATAGAGATGGTTCATTCTGATAGGATGGGTGGTTAGTTATTCAGTATATTTAATATGTTTCTACTTGCGGTGAATGCTATTTTATCAATTGTATTTTTTAATATCTTTTATATATATATACACATATATATATATATATATATACACATATATATATATATATATATATATATATATATATATATATATATATATATATACATATATATATACGTATATATATATATATATATAATATAAAAAATTGAAAAAATGTTACTTTATGACAGCAATAAATATGATAATTGATGTAATTCTTTCACGAGTTTCATACGCAACAGATTTCTATGGAAACAAAAAGATGACGTAAACTAATATGAAGGCAGAAGTACTTTTTACATGATATTATGTTTAGTCTTGTAACATCGTAAGACATTACGAGGAAACTTCTCAGATATACTCTCTCTCTCTCTCTCTCTCACACAATGCACACACACACACACACACACACACATAAAGAAGCGTACACACGCACGCATACTCATACATCCACACACACACACACACATATATATATATATATATATATATAAGGAAACATATGTATGCATTAAAAAATATTTCATATATGTACACACACGTATATACATAAGTATGTATATGTAAATTCATGCATAAATACATATACAAACAGACACGAACACACACACACACACACACATATATATATATATATATATATATATATATATATATATATATATATATATATATATATACGGACTGTTTCTGGGTATTACAACTCTTGAGTGTGGATAGACAGGAAGGATGCTTGAAGCTGTGATCGAAACTTGCCTAACTTTACGTTCGACTTGGTATCATACCGCTCTGCCAACAATCTAACAACATCAGCTCGGGAATTATAAGGCATTATGTAGTAACTTTCGTTTTGTTAACATTTATACCTTACCAGATACCAGAGGGCTCAATTGGTTCGAAGAGCTATGCATTATGCGTGTGGCAGCCGGAAATTACTTCGCCAGAGTGCTCAATGTCCGTGGGGGAGCGTATATATATATATATATATATATATATATATATATATATATATATATATATATACATGAATATGTAGGCATACATATGTAAAAATACACATTAACAAATATACATATTTATAGGCATATATATATATATATATACACCACAATAGTCATCCGCAGACAGATGAAACATTGCTTCCGAGGTTGATGAACTTGTCCACTAGTTTCAAAAAGCCATCACACACACACACACACACACACACACACACACACACACACACACACACATATATATATATGTATATATGATGGCTCTCTGAAACTAGTGGACAAGTTCATCTACCTCGGAAGCAACTTTTCTTTTTCGGAAAACTAGATGAATACGTGACTAGCAAAAGCATGGTCAGCTCTCGATAGGCTATTGATCCGTTAAAATCAGGCCTATTCGATAAAATATAACGTAATTTTTTCCAAACAACGTTCATGTCTCTACTACTTTATTGGTGCATTACGAGAACGCTGACTGGATGTATAGCAAAAATCTTGACAATCATTGCAGAAGGATGCAACGAACTATCTAAAACAAACTCGGGAAGTAATATTCCACAAAAGAGCAACTGTACTGTCACCTACCTCACATCTGGAAGACCCTCCAAATTAGACAAAGAATGCAGGACACAGCTGAAGGAACAAGGATGAACTCATAAGGAACGTCTTCCTATGAACTCCTTCACATGAACGTGCAAGTGTACGACAACCAGCTAGAATTTATCTACAACAGCTCAGTTCACACAGAGGATGTTGTCTAGAAGACTTCACGGAAGCGATGTACAATAGAGATGAATGTCGACAGAGGGGCTAGGAAATAACTATAAGCATCATGACATGATGATGATATTGATATATATGTGTTCGTGATTGTGTGGAGAAAAATTGAGAAACAAATTGAACCAACATAAAGATTGTTTTATGAAAGAAACCCGACGCCAAAAGGTTTCATTTTAATAAACCATCATCAGGACTTAAACAAGTTATTGAATGTTGTTAGATACTTGAATCCTTCACTTTGGATTACTTTGATTTTGAAAATTTTTCTTCATATTGTCGGATTCTTTTCCATTACTTACTCTCATATATATATATATATATATATATATATATATATATATATATCACCATATATGTTTATGTACACCTATATATATATATATATATATATATATATATATATACCCATATATCACTACACATAAACACAAGCACACATATCCATCCATTCATCCAAGCATATATATATATATATATATATACATTCCCATCAAAACCTATATACTTTCCCACTCTTATATCACATGCATACATCCTATTTTATAAGCCAACTCTCTACTAGCAAAATCCAAAGCACTCCTTAAATTTAATTGGAGATATTTGTTGATTGACTAAAGGTTGTTTTAATTTTTTCTTTCTTTCCCCGGTGTCTTGCTACCATTCGCATTTTCACTGCCCTGCTAATCAATTAATCCATTCCCTTTATTTTTAACGACTTCCGATAAGGTCGCTAGACAAATATCAGATGAAAGGACCCTTGTGATTCCAATAGTATTTATTTATTTTTCTCCAGTTATTGTTATCATCTTATTGCATATGTCTCTTAGCATTTGTCTGTATAAATTTATACGTATCAATAAATTATATATATATATATATATATACTAATCTAATATCTACCAGCATTCACGGTACCAGAAAAAAAAACGAAAAAAAAAACCTCCAGGAACAAGAGATAAGAGTATCTCGAATCACCGCCCGGAGGAAAAAGAAAAAAATTATTGGTCAAAAAGAAAGAAAAGGCCAACCTCGTCCGACCCATTGAAAAAAATCAACGGATACGCAGTCAGTTGGTCAAAAGGAAACTAAAACCTTCCGCGAATCCTGCAATGCAACAATTACAAGAGTGCTCAACACGAGTGGAGCCAATTACAAAATTAACTTAAATCGCGAGTCGGGAATCTTTTACTACAGTTTCCTTATCAGATCATCAGGAAGCCAAACTCCGACTGTGGATGACAATATATATATATATATATATATATATATATATATATATGTATTGTCATCCCTAAAAATGACTTTCGTTCTATCACAACTCTCAAGTTTGGCTCGAAACGTAGGATGCTTGAAGCTGGGATCGAAACCTGCCCATGTTAACGTATGACTTTGTATCATACCGCTCAGCCAACAAGCGAACCACGTTAGCTTGGGAATTATAAGACATTATGTAGTAGCCTTCGTTAGTTTACATTTTTGCCTTACCGGATACCAGAGTGCTCAATTCATTCTAACAGCCTTGCATTATGCCAGTGGCAGCCGTCAATTCCTTCTCTAGAATGCTCAACCCCCGTGATCGAAAGTTTCATATCTTTGCAGCATCAGAATTTCTCTTCAAGACTCCCACTGAAGATGAGGAATTATCTGCTTGGATTCCTGTTTTAATGCTGAAGTGCACTTTATTTCAATAACCAGTGTGCCATCCCTTGTCGAAGCTGTTATACAGTTTCTCGCGGATCTTTGACCAGTCGTGATCTATCTAAGTCATCATTTCTGACAAATACTATTTAATTATTTAGACGGATTTTATTTCACCTAATCAGATTTACAGATTGTACTTTGCCTTTAGATTATGTATCGATGTTGATTGCCTTTTTAACCTATCCGTTTTTAATTTTTCAACAATACATTTGAAAGTCTTTGCAGATGCTTGAGTTTATGTATTTTTTCCCTTCATTACCGCTTTTTTAATTTCGTTTGAGATAATCTGTTTGATACATAGATTAAACAGCAGACTGAAAATAATCAAGAACTTTTAAGAATTTCATAAAGATGATACATCGATGTTTGTTAATAAATTAAGGCAAGTGACACAAAAAGTAATTATTAAAATCATTGTGTTGAAAAGAAGTATTTATATGGCCTGTACCTTCATTTGTGGATAATTCAAACATTTATACTGATGGTATATTTTTTAGATTTCTATTTATAAATTAAATAATTTTACGATATATATTTTACTATTCGTTGAATTAATATATATGTCGTAAATTTAGTTGTGACACGAGGATTGAAACATTTAGAGACTTTCAAAGTCACTGATAATTGAATACCCATGGTGTAATAGTTATCGTAGTAGGAAATGGACACGGTGAAACGAGTTCAAATCCTGGACCAGGATAATTGCATTTCACATAGCATTAATACCCTTGGGAAAGGTATGAATCCAGTTATTCTCCTTCCAGCAATGGGTAAATAATAGGACAGACTGTGTTCTTCAGCCTTAGTGAGGCAACTGATCTAGGAGAACGAAAGCTCAGAATTCAAGCCTGTTACTCTTCGCTTAAAAATTGACCATGTGTAATATCCTGCCCGAGCAGAGGGGTTGATAAATATAGATAATTGAATGCTATCCCTGTTTGCTAATCTTTACACCATTTTACAACAAGGCTAACATTGCCGGTTATCAATGCTGAAAATAAAAATAAAAGTTATAAAAAAATAAAGAAATATGAATTAATACAAAAGAAAACCTTATTTCATACAAACAAATTATAACTCTATTCTAGTTAAAACGAAAACAATAACTTTAATGAAAAAAAAAATCTGATTTGTGAAGAACTTCGATTTTGTTGATAAATTCATAAATATAGTTTTGAGATACTTTAAATATACGCTTTAATTTATTTAGCGCCAGAGGTTTCCACCCGTGATGTTTTGCATGGTTCCATAGGGAGTTTAAGTCTTCCAACATCATACTCCACTCACCAAGCTGACCCTATCAGAGATGATCAGTCTCTGATACGCCCTCCAGTTCATTCAACATAAAAAAAAATTAAAAAATTAATTGTTTTTTTTTATTTATTTGGATTAATCTAGACCGTTCATCCGCGCCTCTTATTGGCTGATGCAAACAATCAGTCAAATACGCGGATATTTCTATATAACTGACATTTTTAATGGGTTGTTCGATTCGCAATAACACAAGGGGTGATACGAAGAAAGCAATCAGGTTTTTAAATTGATAAGACTGAAAACTAATTATAGAGAAATATGATATGATATATATATATATATATATATATATATATATATATATATATATATATATATATATATATATATATTGTAAGAGTGTTTGTTGTCACTAGTTCCCTTTATTAGTTTTCGGCGAACCAAGTGCGATATAATTTGGAGATTGTTCAAAAACTGAGATAGAGCTATTATAAATTAATAAAGAAATAAATTATATATATATATATATATATATATATATATATATATATATATATATATATATATATATATATTCTTAGTTAATATATAATAGCCCTTTCTCAGATTTTGAACACTCTCCAACGTATATTGCACTTGGTTCGCCACAAACTCACAAAGTAAATTAGTGACAACCAACACTCTTATAATATATCTATATATATGTATATATATACATATAATTTGAATTTCAGGAACGATTAATTTTATCAAAATTTTGAGAATATATACTTGTGATTCAAACATCTGTATAAATAATATAATGAGTGAACTTAAAATTATTTCTGGGAGTAATTTAATCCGAGTATGGATGATTTAATCTTCAACATATTCATAAATTCACAGTGAATTTCAATGAGACATTTATTCCGTACAGACAATCTGCTGTGTACCAAGCTGCAGTGACTGCGTAAATACCAACGTTCGTTTGGGAAGTTTAAAAAGGGCGCAGTGTGATCAATTTGATAAGCCTGACTATGAGAAACGAACTACTTTCGATAATGATCTTTTGCAGACATCTGTTCATGTAAATCCTCGTCAGAGAAGCAGAGATTTAGCAAAGAAAAACAAAAAAACAACAACATTGCAACCTGTTCATCTACAAACGAACATCACAAATAAATTGGAAAAATAAATCTAATACGTTTAAGTCGAGTTCACCATTATTCTCACTGTAGAATGTACTACAGCATTTTTAGTATTTGCATCAATCTGTTGATCCCGAACGAAAATCAAATTGCTATAAGAGACGGAAAATCGATACAGTGTTTTAATAGTGAAGAAAAAAAATTGCTGTTAACGTCCAATACGAACTGATCACAACACTAATACGAGAATTTCATCTATTCAAGCTTTGTGTATTCATCTCTTGCAGAATCACAGCTATCGCGTTTACTCTGAGTTATCCGATCCCATGGGGAAAAAAAAACAAACTCGTAACCAAACAAATTCAACGTAAAAGCAATTTACTCATTTCTCCTTAATAACATTCAAAGTTATAACAGTGAAAAAAAAATTCCGAGAAATCTGTTTCATTTCATATTGGATTTTATTATGCAAGTTAATGTTCTCTCCATAAGGTCTGTTTTTTTTTTTTTGTCTAATGGCATAACAACATTTCAATGCTATTCAATGCCAAAGCAATTGATCAAGAAGAATAGCAGTGGTACTATTTAACCCATACCAGGGAGGATAAGGGGGTTCATACCTTTCCCAAGGTTATTTGTCAGAAATTTAACGTAATAGCGTTACGATAGTTCGAACTCGTTTATCACGATTCCACAGTCCATTGCTTAAACCATTACGTAACAAGAACCCTCTCTTAGCGAGACCGATGTTTACAATCTGATATTTCTTAGACAAAATATATATATTTGTAATTGTGTGTGTGTGTGTGTGTGTGTGTGTAAGGGATATATTGCTCATGTTTCTTGTTATACCATTATTAAACATTTCAACATATTGTCGATGAGGCTTGGAATATATTATCTGTATTCTTATTCAAAGTGATTAGACTCACCTACAAGTAATATTCTTAATATAAAACCTAACTGCATCTGATGTTGGGGCTCTAGTTCTCGACCTGTAAGGAGAGTGGAGTAAACCTTCATTGGATTTAGAAGCAAGACCATTACGATCAGATGGTATCCCATCTATTGTGTCAAATATATCTGTTTGAAAATTATTGATAGTGTATAAGTATACTTGACACAATATAACTTTAAATGATTTCTATTGAGAATAGTTACGTGATGCTGTAATTGTTTACTAAGGATTCTTCTTCTTCTTCTTCTTCTTCTTCTTCTTCTTATTATTATTATTATTATTATTATTATATATATATATATTATTATTATTATGATGATAATCTGGGAACAGACCAGTTGGCAACCAGGTAATAGACCCGGTGACGGTTGGAGAGTAAACTGGCAGCCCAGAAAGACAGGTAGTGGGGCAAGATGGGTTAGCTACCCAAATTGTATGCTCAGTGAGGAGCAACCAGAAAATGCTACGACGTACCTAAATGCATCATACACTCGGGGAATCCCGAGAGGGTGGGGAGAGATCCCTAACAGGATGGATTTAACGGAATCGAACAGTAACGCCCAATCAAATAGGAGCAGATGCGTATGCGGTAAGACGTACAAAAAACAAAGAGGCTTGAAGATACATCAAAGCCGGATGAAATGCCTGGAGGGGGTAACTGGGAGCAACGTGCAGGTGCAAGCCCTGGTAAAACGGAGGAGGTGCAGGGACAGGAGTCATACCACAGTGCCCAGTCCCTCCAAACCTCAGTTCCTCTCATTCTGGCCAAGGAGTCCAGAAAGAAGATAAAATGGCCCTCAGCGAACAACAAGGGAGCCTGGCAGGATTTCGACAATGACATTTGCGAGAGATTCGAGTCAGCTACAAGGGGTGGGGGCGTGGAAAGGCGATTAAGTTTCATGACGACGATAATGACTAGCTTGGCGTCAGAGAGATTTGGTTGCGTCGAGTCCCGGCTACCAAGTAACGCCCTACACTGCCAACCGTTGGGTGAATAAAATGAAAGACCTAAGGAAAGAAATAAGATCCCTTCAGAAGCTTTATAAGAGGGCAAGGATAGATGAGCGTCAACCCCTCGAGGAGCTCCGAGGAACACTCAGAGGGGAATTAAAAACTTTACGTCGAGCGGAGTGGCACAGAAGGAGGAGGAAAAAAAGATCAAGGAAGCGGGCAAATTTCCTGTCCAACCCCTTTGGCTTTGCAAGGATATTGCTAGGGGATAGGCGAAATGGGAATTTGGAGGCATCGGAGGAAGCAATTAACAACTATCTTCGACATACAATGAGTGACCCTGCAAAAGAGCAAGAAATGTGTATAAACACCCGCTTAATTCATCAGACCAGTGGTCCAATTTGACACCCGCTGGCCAACTTGGAAGGAAATGCAAGAAGTTGTGAGAGCCACAAGATTTGCCTCAGCACCAGGACCAAGTGAGGTACCTTACATTGTGTACAAGCGGTGTAAAGGGATTCTAAAAATTCTGTGGAAGTTATTGAAAGTCATTTGGAGAAGAGGCAAGATCGTGGAGCAATGGAGATTCACTGAGTGGGTATGGATCTCGAAGGAAGAAGGTTCGAAGTCATAAGACCAATTTCGAATAATTTCCTTATTGAATACTGAAAGTAAGATCTTTTTCGGTTTATTTTCAAGACGTTTGTCGGATTTCATTCTTGGTAACGACTAGATTGATACATCAGGGTCGCCGGTATGCCAGGTTGCCTTGAGTATACAGGAGACCTAACACAGCTCCTGAGATAGTCAAAGGAAAACAAAGGGGACCTGGTTGTATTATGGTTGGATCTCGCTGACGCCTATGGGTCCATGCCACACAAACTGGTTGGAGAAGCCCTAAACAGACATCACGTACCTCCATCAGTATGCGATCTCATTGCAGACTATTATAAGAATTTCCGGCTGAGAGCGTATTCAAGTACAGTAACATCAGAATGGCAGACCCTGGAAAAGGGTATCATTACAGGGTGTACTATATCTGCCGTCCTATTTTCATTGACCATGAACATGCAGGTAAAGGTAGCAGAGGGGGAATACCGAGGCTCTTTGTCTAGATCAGTAGTCCGCCAATCACCAAGAAGGGCTTACATGGATGATTTAACCGAGACAACGACATCTGTCATGGGAGGTACATGGCTCTTAAAGGGTCTCGAGAGAACTATGACTTGGACTAGAAGGTATTTTAAGCCAGCAAAATTTAGGTCACTAGTATTGAAAAAGGGCAAGGTCATGGAGAAAGTCTGATTTACAGTCGCAGGAGAAACAATTCCTACTCTGACCGAAAAGCCTATTAAGAGCTTGGGCAAGACTTTCAACAGCAGTCTGAAGGATACAGCCGCGAATCAGAAGACTATAAAAGATCTTGGGGAGTGACTAAGGAAGATCGACAAATCTGGATTGCCTGCTCGATTTAAGGCATGGTTATTCCAGCATGCAGTCTTGCCCCGGATATTGTGGCCATTGCTCGTCTATGATATTCTGATTACCACCGTGGAAGCGCTAGAAAGAGCAATTAGTAATCGTTTGAGAAGGTGGCTGGGTTTGCCGAGATACTTCAGTGGTGCGACTCTCTATGGGAACAGCAACGCGTTGCGCCTCCCCTTTAACAACCTCGTGGAAGATTTCAAAACCACGAAAACAAGAGACTGCTGCAGTATGCAGAATCTGAAGATCCAAAGGTGGCAGCAGCAGGAATTCAGATAAGATCTGGCAGGAAGTGGAGTGCGGAAAGAGAGTTGCAATTGGCGGAGGAGAGGCTTGGGCATAAAGCTATTTTAGGGTCAATAGCTAAAAGCAGAGCGGGATAGGGGTTTTTCCCCTTTACGCATACCAACAGTGCCAAAGGCAAAGAAAGACGCCAACTCATCCAAGAAGAAGTCCGTGGGGGCGTAGAAGAAGTGCGTTACTGTAAAATGGTCGGTCTGAGTCAGCAAGGAGCCTGGACAAGGTGGGAGAATGTAGAGAAAAAAGGATTACATGGTCAGATTGCTGGCGGCCGAATTTTACCGAGATTCGATTTCTCATTAAATCAGTTTATGATGTTTTACCAACGAACCTGCATATATGGGGGAAGAGAGAAACCCCCAAATGCCAACTATGTGCTAGGAAAAGATCCTTACAACATATCCTCAGTAGTTGCCCAAAGGCTTTGGGTGATGGTCGGTAACGTTGGCGTCACGATCAAGCACTCAAGGTGATTGCGAATGAGGTGACTAAAGCTATGAGGGCTAGTAATCATCAACCAGGAAAGAAATTGAAGCAGATAAACTTCGTAAAAGCAGGAGAGAAGATACAGAAAAAGAGGGGAGAGAGAACATACCTGTTATCTTCCGCGGACGATTGGCAGTTGATAGTGGATCTGGAGACTCAGTTGAAGTTCCCCAGACTCATAGCTTTAACATCACTAAAACCGGATCTGATATTGCACTCCGATAACACAAAGCAGTGCATGATTTAGGAGCTGTCTGAGTAATGGGAGTTGCCCCCCATCACAAAAACTATACAAGTTCGACGAACCAGACACGCAGGACACTGCTGGAGAAGCAAGGACGAGCTCATAAGCGATGTACTCCTGTGGACCCCCACTCATGGTTGTGCAAGAGTGGGACGACCAGCACGAACTTACATACAGCAGGTATGTGAGGACACGGGTTGTAATCCTGAAGACCTGCCGGAGGCGATGAATGATAGGGAGAAATTGCGAGAGACGGTCAGGGATATCCGCGCAGGCGGCGCGACATGATGATGATGATATTACTCTCGCTAATGAGAGGAAGAGGTCCAAATACCAAGAACTGGTCGAACAATGTCAACAAAACTCATGAAAGATATATTATGACCCCGTAGAAGTTGGTTGTAGGGGCTTTGCTGGACAGTCGTTTGGGCAGAGCCCTAGCAAAAATTGGTATAGTCGGGGCAGCTAGAGCGAGGGCGCTGAAGGACATTACCAACGCAGTTCTAAAGGCGTCAAAGTGGATTTGGCTAAAGAGATCATAGCCATCGAAGAAATAAGGAGGACGAGGAGGGAACCCAAGATTTATAATTAGGAGACGTATTACATATTATAAGAGTATATTGAGATAACATATTAAGCCAGGGTAGTCGGAATGTCATGGGTAGGGGTTGAGAATCGTGGCGTTTGCCTGGGGGGATGGATATTTATTTATCCATTTTTTTTGTGTCCTCGTATTCTGGTTACGGTCCGCTACTATTTAATGTTTTTAAATTTTTTTTGCCCGTGCTTACTCGTGGTTTTATTTAATTATTAAAACCTAATGGCAAATAGATTAGGAATGGAAGGGGAGAAAAGGTGATAGGTTCGTAGTAGTAATAATTTGGAATTTAAGGAGTTGAAGTTTTAATCAGGTAGTTTTATTTTGAGAAATATGTATTAGATTGTAAATATGAATATAGATTATTCAATTGAGTAGATAGAATAAGGAATTATCGATTATGTGTTTAGTGTTACGAAGACCAACGAATTCAAGTAGCCGTAAATGACAAATGGGGAGGGAGATTAAGGTAGATTAGCAAGAGTTAATCTGAAGTAAATGATTTCATGAGTTAAAATAAATGGACAATAGAATTTTTTTTTATTCTCCTCGAATAAGAGTTTAAGGTAAGAGTTACAGATTGACTGAATAGTTAGGGTAGGGGCTTATTTCATTTATTTAGAAAGTACTAGTATAGGATAGATTTGTGGTTGGATACGCGTAGGTTTTGTGAAAGTTTTAGTATCGCTAGGGGATTAGCATTTAATATGTAAGACATCGACGTAGACAAAGCATTTAAAATACCATCTTACCTCGTTATCGAATCCGGAAGTAGTCGATCGAAACCTGATGAAGTAATGACAACATTATATAGTAGAGGAGCGCGAAATGCCCTGTTTTCATTGGCTGATGCTGAATGACATATATCAATAAAGAACGGTCGAAGTCCGGCCTCTGTATTTTTTCTTTTTTTTTTTTTTTATTGTTTTAGCAATGTTACGGTGCGTGGCACGTCACTATCAAGGAGGTGGTTTGACTCTTCTAGAGTCATGCGTGGGTTGCTGTTGGAGTCGATATGATGCGAAACCCGAAATCGGTGAGGAAAACAGTGCATCACTGATGACCTTCCTTGATGCATCTAGGATGAATGACTTAAATAAAATTATTTTTATTATTATTCTTATTAATTACTGCTTTAGAATTTTCCACATTTGCGTTAGCTGATTGTTATTATTATTATTATTATTATTATTATTATTATTAGTTGTAGTAGTAGTTAATTGAATTCATACATTCAGTTATAAAATGTTAGTATGTCATCTGAATATATGAAACCATACAACTCTGTGCACAGTATTTAGTAAAAAGATACTTAATCATATAAATGTGTGGATACATCTCTTCAGAAGAAACTACAAATGCAACATGAATATGAATGTGTCTTGCTAAATTCTGCGTAGAAAAATAACCCTAGACGGTTGTGTGTGTCATTAAAATCAATCAAACAATCTATCATTGTTTTGGGGCTATCGGCATACAACATATATTGGCTAAAACAAGATCTTATATAACTCATTGAATTATATTATTTTATTACATTCTATAACACCGATTTGACTTTTAATGTAACAATCCACCAGGTCTCACGTGCTGGAATGTGACGTATTAGTACACAAGTTCGAACTCCAGTCAGGCAATGGCGAGCACTTCTGTACTGATACACATAGGGAAATGTATGGACTCTCTTATCCTGTCATGGTTTAAATGATAAATCGTTTCACCTTCTACAGGGATAAAGCTTTGGTATTGAATAAACCCTTAAGGTTGATATGCCATTTAGTAAAGAAACCCAAACAGATTTTCATACGCTAATTTCGTTCACGATTTTACTGTTTTAATTTTATCTGCTGAAGTTATTGCCTCTTTAAAATCTTTGATTAAATATTTTTCTAGGTTTATAAAACTATCTTTCAATTGCATATATTTATTCTAATACATCTCTTTTAATAACATACCAATGCTTTTTTTATAACACTTTAAATAGCATAAGAATTTGAATATCCAACATAGTGTTCATTTATAAAAAAATGTCACTGACGATGACGTTTTACTTTGAAATTAATTAGACTCAAATAATTATTACTTCGCATGGCAATAGCCCTTTAAATTAATTCAGTACCATGAAATATATTATTTTTTCAAAGATTAATATCTACTGTGACAAGGGGTATTCTATTGATTTACTGTCTTCGAAACCACTTTTTTCAAGGTGGGCAAAATTAAGTTTGGCAGGAAATGACGAACACTTTTTTTGTTAATATACTCTTTAAATTAAAGATTCTGATCTGTGACCTGAACGCCAATAAACTGTTTTGTCGGAGAACATAGGATCTTTTAGCTTTTTTATCTTTAAATCATGATTATCTCTGAGAGGATGTACAATACCAGGGTGGGGGAGTTTCTTTTCCATGATGGCTAAAGTGTAGGAATCCGGCCTCCAAGTAAGCGAATTTGAGCTTACCATTATTGCATTCACTTTTAGACTAATACCCTTGGGAATGGTAAGGGCCTCCCTTGGTATAGGTTAAATAATTTTATTACTGTTCTTCAACAAGGATGGCTTTGGCATTAGATAATCCACGAGAGTGGATGTGTCATTAAACAAAAAACTGAAAGCAAAAGAATCCCAGCCTTAAACATAACTCCATTTTAAGTGTTTTTAACTATGTTCTGACTGATTATTCCGACGAATGACCAAGAAATTTCTTACCCATTATTGTAGTTTTATATCCATTAAATTTACATTCTTTTTTGTGAAATCAGTTTTCGTGCTTCACTTAAACATTTCATTTTCTGATGTAGTTTTTTTAATGAATGTTTATTTTGTTATTTTGCCTATAGTTTTTTCAACTGCTTGTTTTATTGGATTATACATTTTTCTTGCTTGCAATTTTTCTTATATTTCTATAATCTCCAGGTGACATTAATGAAAAAAAACAAACAAACATATTGCTTTAATTTTCTTGATCTTATTCTGCTAGTGTGTTTAATTTATTTGCTTGGTTGTTCGGTGATATTTCTTCAAATATTCTCAATCGTCAACATTGTGTTAAAAATAAATAAATAAATAGCATTTCATTATTTTTTTTCTTAAGGAAATTTCAATTTTTAAGCGTCACTGATGTACGTGAGGATATTTTTTTCACAGACAGCAACAATATCCAGTTTATTTTTTAAATCATGACGTTACACCTTCACCAAACTTCATTTCTCTTAGCGGTAGAGGACAAAACCATTCAGGTTCCTGTTAATTCTATTGCTTTATCTAATCCTATTAATACCGATGCTTACGTATATAAAGATAATTTATAGCGTCCTCTACTTTGAAAATGAACATAATGCAAAAAGGTTTTATTATGACCAAACATAATTATCTAAACCGGCAAGAACATCAATGATATTTAACCTTATATTAATTTGATAGGAGCAAAAATCTACAACTAGGATAACATAATAATGCATATATATATATATATATATATATATATATATATATATATATATATATATATAAATAAGCAGGGATCTTAAATTAATTTAATACTGAGCAAAAATCTACTCCTAGAATAATATAATAATGCTCACACACACACACACACACACACACACACACACACACACACACACACACACACACACACACACACACACACACAGACAGATATACATATATATATATATATATTCCTGCTTATCATTTATATATATATATATATATACACACACACACATATATATATATATATATATATATATATATATATATGATAAGCAATAATGTTGCTGGAATGTACTTAGGAGTCAAATTGTAACATCGTTTGTTTTCTAACGAATTCACCTGTTTTTGGCAGAGAGCATCCCTTCTCAGTTTATGTTGTTCCCTTCAATTTATTGTTGTCTGATAGTTAGTTTGCTGTTATTCTAATATATATATATATATATATATATATATATATATATATATATATATATATATCTGTGTGTGTGTCTGTGTGTGTGATCTTGTAATTTTATACATATGTATTTGTGAGAGTGTGTAAGTGCGTGTGTATGTAGATATGTGTATATTTGTGTGTGTTGTGTGTGAGAGTGTTGTTTTTACATATGTGCGTTAGCAATTGTATGAGTGTATATTTGTAATTTTATACATATATACATACCTGTGTGAGTGCTCGGAATTTTATGCAATTGTGTGTGTGCATTTGTATGTATATATGTGCGTGTATATAATTGAAATTATATATATATCTGTGCATGTCTCTAATTTTATATGTATATGTGTGATTATTTATTCTTCACATACTCACACACACACACACACACACACACACACACACACACACACACACACACACATATATATATATATATATATATATATATATATATATATATTAGAGGTGTTACTTTTTGATTATTAGTAGAATTCTGAGGTTAATTAAATAGAAATAGATGTTGGGATATAATGAACTGAACAAAGGAACACGTGTAACACAGAATTTTTCTTGTTAACCGATCTCACACATTTGCATTTAATCGTAATTTAATAGGTGATTTCAGTTATATCTTTGCAATCTTTTCTTCGAATGCCCACATATCCTTATAAATATTCATATAGCTATTACTGATTAAATTCTCTCTTGCAAAATTCATAATATGCTCGGGTAAATAAATTATATTCCTAAGTAGGAGTTATTGTAAGTTTTAATGTTGGACGATCTCACAAATGTTCACGCAATATTCAGATTGAATTATATCCGGTTTTGACGTGAATCATTGACTAAAATTGCCCTTAGTGGATTTATCATGTTATTACGAAAGTTAATTTTAACACCGTGGATTTTTTTTTTTTTACTTCTAGGCAAAAAATAAGTATTGTGAGTAAAGTTGTATTTACCTAGACGTAAATGAACAACGAATAAATTGTCAATGTTTTTTGTTTTTTTTTTCAAAATGTCCCCTTTGGCATTCAACTCATTTATTCCAGCGAGCTTTCTATTTGACGTGACACTTCTGAAAATGTTCTCTTCTTATGGCCTGTAACCACATTGACTCACTTTTTCAAAGTCCTCCACGTTCTCAAAACGTCTCCTTAAGATAAGTTTTCTGATTCACTGGGCATGGCGTGATGAACATTGATGATGATGTACTGGTACAATTGTGTTTTGCCAAAATATGCTGATTACAACTATTGGGTAACTGCAAAAATAAAGCGTACTGAACACGTTTTCTAGGTGTTTACATTTCGTGAACACGAAATGTAAACACCTAGAAAATAATTTACCTTATTGCTTTGAGATATAATTCGCTAAGTTATGCACCCATGTGCATTAAAGTTTCAGATTAGAAAAAAAAGGTTAGTTTTTGATGCTTTCCGATAATAACATATACAGAAGATAAATAAAAGGTATGTATTTACCATAGGCTATCGATCATATGGAAATCAGACCTGACCGATAAAATGAAACGCGGTTTCTTCCAGGCAGTGGTCGTATCGATACTGCTGTATGGATGCACAACTTGGACGCTAACTAAACGGCTGGAGAAGAAGCTAGACGTTAATTACATAAGAATGTTGCTAGCAATATTGAACAAGTCCTGGTGGCAACACATCCACAAGGCACAAACTATACGGCCACCTGCCTCCCATCACGAAAACTATCCAAGCTAGACGAACAAGACCCGCAGGACACTGCTGGAGAAACGGGGATGAGCTCATAAGTGAGTTACTCCTATGGACCCCACATATGGCCGGGCAAAAGCAAGACGACCACCTCGAACATACATACAGAAGCTATGTGAGGATACGGGATGTAGCCCTGAAGACGTGCCAGAGGCGATGAACGATCGAGAGAAGTAGCGAGAGAGGGTCAGGGATATCCGTGCTAGTGGCACGACATGATGGTGATGATGATGATGATGTTTTTACCCAACAACGCACAAGATGTGACACAAATTAAAAAATTAAATGGAGTTAAGTTGGTTTGTATTTATTTCTCCTAAGGTGGTAGCCTAACTAAGGCTAAAGAACCTTATTTTTCTTACTATATAATCATAGATAGAAGGGAGAGCACATGGATAAACACCTTTCCAAATGAAGTTTAATGCATGTATCTTAGATTAGTATTTGAACTCTGGTCTCCGTTTCCATTTCCTATTACGATAACCCGTTGGCTAAGTGCACCTTAAATACCGTAAACGAGTAAAAGGCTTCTAACATCTCTTGAAATTTTGAACCAATTCTTGATGCTATTTTGTTATTTCGTATTAATGTGTTAAAAACGCAAACATTATTCTCAAAAGTCAGTTTCGTAAGATGGCAGTAAAACATGAGTTGTCTCATCCAGTTCAGGACATAAATTCACTGCGTCTGCGTCCAAAATATGTAGAACCGTTTAAACTTTGTGATAAGCAAAAACACTGCTCTGTCGGAGGTTAACTTTTCCGAGTTTTATTGAAGGACTGTTATTTATAAGTAGAATCATTGTTATGTCGAGTTATTTCTAGCTGTGTGCAGATATGACACTATATTAACATAAATCTGAGTATTGTCTACATCGGTATTTACTGAATTTTAAGCATAACTGAATATATATACATTTAAATAGGTTTTATACTTGTATAAGTGTTTACATGTGTGTATCTGAGAGACTGAGTGTATACCTGTTTGAAGTGGTCGTTAGCGGGCAAATAGAAATGGCGCATGTGAACGGACACTCCCAGCATGATATATGAATGAACAATGACAGACATCAACGAACATGGCGCGAGATCACATGGTGATTTAGTTTACCAGGCAAATAGAGTACAAAGAAGGCGCTCCTTTAGATGTATTCTTGGCGAGACTTTTCGTTTGTACAAAAGTGAGGAAGTACGAAAGGGGATGTGGTGAAAAAGAGGGGAGAACGGAATAAACAGAAAAGAGAGATAAAACAGTTTGCAAGAAGGAAGTAGAAAGAAATGAGAAAAATAAGATTGCTAGGATATAATGAACAAGGAAATGTTAAATAGGAAAGGAAACTCAAATGAAGAAAGGATATAAATGTAGAACTCTAAAAGAAAGATTAATGACAGGAAAAATCAAGACAAAACAATGAAATTTAAAACAATACAAAAATATAGAAGAAAGAAAAATTAATGATAAAGGGAGAAAGATTAGTCATTAATAATAAAAATAATAATAATGATAATAATGATAATAATATTAATAATAATGATAATAATAATAATTTAAAAACTAACACGGTAGATAACAATCGAAAAATGTAGAGAAAGGGAATGATAAAATGAATGCATTGATGAATAAAAAATGAAAGAAAAAGAATTCAACCTCAGAGAACAAATGAATGCAAAAAAGAACTCAATAAGAAATGTATAGGAGTGGCGGAAAGAAAAACTATCATTCAAAAGAAAAAAAGGCGTGAAAAGAAATATTGCAAAATAAATGATTTGAGAAAACAAAATGGCGGAGGAGTCAAAAGTAGCCTCGTAAAAAGAGAAAAAAAGAAAACTGTCGGGATAAAGAGAATAGGGGAAGGATTGCAAATAAAAAAAAAATGTAATATATTATATTTATTCATGAAAAGGTAAAAAAGAAAAATTAAAGAAGAGATTGTAAGACCAAGAGAGCGAGAGAGAGAGAGAGAGAGAGGGAAGGAGGGAGGGGTAGAGATGATGGAAACAATAAAAGTTAGTGTAATGGGGGAGGTTGGAAAGAAAATGGCAAATGAAGTTGACTAAAGAAAAAATTAAACGAATAATTGAATTGAAAGAAAAATACTGATTTTGTTTGGTCATATTTAACGGCACACCAACTGTTTTTGGTTATTCAAAAACAAATCTGGTTTCTAATTCTTTATCATAAATGATTTGTTAAAGTTGATACTTTGCAGATGAATATATTTGTGAACGAATAAAAGCTCATTTGTTGGCAAACTGTTATATTGTTTCCAGTATTGCTTTTTGTTATTTGCACACAGTTGTTAATGCACACAAAACGGAATATATGTGCTATAACCAAACGGGGGACATCTCCACTCTAGAAGGAACCCCACTTAAAATAGTAGACAAATTCACGTACCTAGGAAGCAGCGTCGAATCAACCGAAAAGATCATCGAAACGAGGCTAACGAAAGCATGGACAGCTATCAATAGGCTATCGATTATATGGAAATCAGACCTAACCGATAAAATGAAACGCAGCTTCTTCCAGGCAGCGGTCACATCGATACTGCTATATGGATGCACTACATGGACGCTAACAAAACGGCTGGAGAAGAAACTGGATGGCAATTACACAAGAATGCTGCGTGCAATCCTCAACAAGTCCTGGCAGCAGCACCCCACAAGACACCAACTGTACGGCCTCCTGCCCCCTATCACGAAAACTATTCAAGTTAGACGAACCAGACATGCAGGACACTGCTGGAGAAGCAGAGATGAACTGATAAGTGATGTACTCTTATGGATCCCCACACACGGCCGCACAAAAGCAGGACGACCAGCTCGAACGTACATTCAGCAGCTATGTGAGGATACAGGATGTTGTCCTGAAGACCTACCCAGGGCGATGAACGATAGGGAGGAGTGGCGAGAGAGGGTCAGGGATATCCGTGCTACCAGCGCGATATGATGATGATGATGATGATGATGATGAAATGATTTTTAATATCGTTAAAAATTAAAAGTTTCTGTCAGACTTATATATGAAACACTAATAGATACGACTACTCTGGGTCAAATTAAACCTGGAAGTAATGGCAATGAACAGGTACTCCACATTCCCCCAAAACCCCAGATCAAGAGCCTCACTACTAGGTAGTTTTGTCTCGTAGTCAGGACACTTGTTTTTGGTGTCTTATTCCTGTGCAAAAATACAGTTGTGGTAGTCTACCCCATCAGCCGACGTGGCTGAAAGATAATTAAATGAGACAAACATGAAAGTTGTGTTTATGAGTACGTAGCAATTTGCGAGTAACTGCTGAGTTGTGATGATTATATAAAGTAAGTAAAGTTGGCGACCGTAGTCGAGGATAACCCGAAGGCTCCCTTTTCGATAGCTACTACACCAATGTGTAGGGGAGGGCGCTACACCTTTGTGAGATTTGGGTGTTGAATGCAAACTTTTCCCTTGTAATTTTGAGGACTGGTGATTTTTGGCACCATCTATGACTCTTCGGCTTATTCTCAACTATATGGCCTCTTTGATGAGGGTTTGATCATATTACAATTTCTACTTCGGGGGCCTGGTTTCTGTACATATTTACAGCTATTTCTATTTTCCAGTTCGATAAAAAATTACAAAAAGAAAAAAAAACAATTCAGGTACTATTAGACATGGTGAACATGTGTGGACTTCTTAAAATTATATCATAAACGTATTCTTTAAAAAGTGTTATCATATCTTTAATCACTATATATATATATATATATATATATATATATATATATATATATATATATATATATATTACATGGTACAATCTACGACTGTAGGTTTCATGTTTATATATATATATATATATATATATATATATATATATATATATGTATGTATATATATATATATATATATATATATATATATATATATATATATATATATATATATATATATATATATATATGAAATATCTATGTCGGTAAGAGTACTAGAATAAGAAAAAGAAATGCATGCACGAGCAACCGCCTACATATTAATACTCGTTTTAAAATCAATCTAAATTTTTTGAAAAATCAGGAAAACTTATTTCTATTGGAAAGTAATCTGCTTCCTTTTGGAATTACTTCTTTCATGTGAAACGCGCATGCCCCGTTTATGAATGTCTATCTCATCCCGGAATTTTCGTAAGGAATTTTTTAACACGCTTTGAGAGTTTTAATCAATTGAACCCCCCCCCCAAAAAAAAAAACCCAGATATGCTCTCCTTGTGTTTTTTTCTTTATTTTGTTTTCTTATTCTTTCTTTTCTTTCTTTCTTTTTTTTTTCTTTTTTAAAAATCTTCCCCGGCGTTAAAATCAGAGTATTGTTCAGTGAGCAAAACCCATGTAGAGACAGAAAGAGAGAAAGTAACAAAAAAAAAAAAATGTCACTCTGACAAGATAGATTCTTAACGACACGTTTCTATGTTCGTTCCTTGGTTTCCTCGTTATCTGCGAACTTTTGACACAACAGAAAATAAACGTGACTTTGAGAATGTCTCCGTTTTTATCCATTCTAAGTGTTTATTTTGTTCTCTTTTTCCTTTCCACGACAAGCCCTCTACGTGACATGCCATTGGAACTGAGTCAATTTTACATCCTTCACAGAAACTGAATGAAAACATGTAAATCAAAGCAGAGTAAAGAATTGACATGCCTAGTGGTGACTTTATCTGCTCAGTCTTTCTATCCCCATCACCTTCCTTCCTTTTTTCTTTTTTCATATATATTTTATTCCACACGAACATACGCTTGTAAACATAACAGCTACAAAATCTTCACCAGATTTTGCCTTTTTGCCTATATATTGTTTCGTGGCCGAAGAATCATTAATCTAATCAGTAGGTTCCCAGATGAAAATTACAATATCACCTGACTTCTTTTTGCGGGGATAGGGATGTTTCGTTATATTGTGTACATACCAGATAAAAATATTTTTCTCTCTGTAATCCTCTGTTGTATTCTCAACTGTAAATCAATAAAAATGAACCCAGCAATGAAGTACTTATTAAGTTATGCCACATTTGAACTATTTGACGTGATAATGAAGTCAATACCGTGAAAATAGATATGGAAAACGTGAAATACACAAAAAAGGAAATCAGCAATTTTATACTAATATATATTACCCCTTTTACAGTTCGCTGTGCTCAGCACGTTTTATTTACCGGGAAGTCTTTTTGTTTCCATTCCATGGACTGTCTTTTCAACTGATGCTCATCAAAGCAAATTCAAGTTTAGCCAATTTGTAAAGATTTTTTTTTTATGAAAACAGGATTCTCCGGACACATCACATATTTTTATGTAAATTTCAGACAGTTTACTCATCTCATTCAACCAAAAGTTGATGAGACATCTCTATTCATGCTGGGAGCACAGAATTTGATTTTAATTTTGAATAGCCACAAACAGATATTTCTTTATAATTAGAATATATTTTTGCTATGAAGAAACTGCCATTGCAAAAAGTATAGTGTTTACATTTACGAAGAAAAATGTTTAAAGAAAAATATTTACAAAATCTCCTTATTCATTTAATGACCCTTTATATATGGAAATATATGTATATAAATATATATAGTTTTATACTCACGAGAGAGAACTGTTATTTCCTTTGATGTGTGAATCAGAACATGTCTCCTTAGATATACAGGACTCTCCAAGGTATCCTAGCTGGGTTTAACAATTATGTGAACAGAACATTCTTAATTCTTCCACTGATCTTCAGTTCACCAATATTTTTTCCCAGGGTATTGGAGGCTAGTCGAAGGTCTGCCATGAATACTGATATCAACATTACGTTCTCGCTTCATGACTTTTCGGTTCCCTGGCAAGGTTCAGGTATTTGCCAAAGTTTTTGTTTTCGTTCAGTTTTAATCCGTGGTCTGTTGTATTGGTGAAATTCACTAATTGATAACTCTCCTCCTCCTTCTCCTCCTCCTCCTCCTTCTTCTTCTTCTTCTTCTTCTTCTTCTTCTTCTTCTTCTTCTTCTTCTTCTTCTTCTTCTTCTTATTATTATTATTATTATTATTATTATTATTATTATCACCACCACCAGCAGCAGGATTTAAATATAAATAAGAATTCAATATGCAGAATTACCGGAAGGGAGGAGAATGGAAATCGGATAATTTTTTTTTTTCTAATGACCACTGTGACCACTGATCGTAATTTTATGCTCAACCACTGCTAAAAGTATGGACCCTTAATTCCTCACGCTCTAGGTCAAGTGATACTATCAGTGTTCTTCGTCAAAGATGACTTTAGTCTTAAATAAACCATGAAAGTGTATATGCCATTAAAAAAACCCCAAAAAACCCTTATCTTCCAGTACATGGGGGAAAATGACTAGCCATTTGGTGGAATATCTGGTGACTTACTTATCATACGTGAAAGAAGGTGGGCTAATCTGTCACTCTAAACTTCTGGAACAAGTCACTGTTCTGAAATTGACAATAAACATGCGAGATCAACTTAGCGGTTGAACTGAACAGGTAGGCTTTGCAGCTGAAATACTAGAGTTTCGAGAGGGAATGATCCCTTGGGTGCTAGAATTAGGACTTTCTAAAATTAAAAGCAAGGATCAATTCACAATTCAATCTAACTAAATGGAAATAGATTGTCACCGAGAACAATGGGATTACGCGTGACCACTAATGACTTCCTGCACGTGATCCAGTGACCAGTTTGGCATCAATCTGATGCTTCAAGAGATTCATTAGTATGTAACATCTTCCTCAGCAAAGTATATCCCAGATCGGTATCAAAAGAGAATGAGACATTTTCTTACATCAAGCTATTGGTAAATTCGTAAATTTTGGGGAAAATGCGGATACTCACCAAAAAGATAAATCCAGAAGAAGAGAAACGTCAGAAGTAATATTTTCTGTCGCAATGGTCTTTCATATTGAAAATATTGATGATATTAAGTAGCTAGTTGTGAAGTCTCGATGTAAGATTCTAAAAACAACGAATTGGTGAAAAAAAGTTTATTAAAAAAGAAGAAAGAACAGACACGTAGTACAAGAAAAAATGCTACTAATTCAATTAATGTTCGTCACCCCATTCCGGACCAGTCTTATATCAGGAAAACACTGACCGGCTTCCTTTTTAGCGATGAATGAATCGTAACTAAACCTCAAAGGCCGAATGGGAATATCATTAGCCCCGTAATATAAGTTCCTTTCTTTTTCTTAGCAGTAACTAATTTGCTGACATAGTGACACTTTTTAAATTAACCACATGGATTCTTGTGGTTAACACTGTATTTTCGATCAGAAAGACTGGACATTAGGGGTGGGAAAACAGTCTCTATATTGTTTAGACTATGAACATGATATCCTCGTAAATCCAATTATCATCAAGATATTGCAAGCACAAATTTTCTTTAATCTCTCTCGATATTCATCTTTACCAGCCATCGCTCTCGGTAGATCTTCTAGAATGTATCCAGTATTCGCACAGAGTTGATCAATAGAAGGTTTTGCTGGAGGGCCAATACTGTTGTGTCCTATATGTAGGAATTCTTTGGAGATCGTCGCTTATGGATTTGTTATCATTTCTCCAAAAGTGCCCCGTTTGTCTTGTTCTTCTTACTTGGTTGGTTTATGAGAATAGATGTGAATGGTCGTACAACTTATGGTTTGTAATGTTCTGCTTTCAGGAATGTTCTAAAACAGCATGTATAGTATCCCAGTGTAATTCTCCTTCAGCTTTTTAGTTTAATTTATTTTTATGGCATATCAACCATAGTAGGTTATTTAATACCAAATCCATTTTTATACATAGAAACAGTTCTAATTAAAAAAATTCAGTTTAACATAAATATGCAGTAAAAATGTCCAAATAGTCCCATTCCTAACAATTCAGTTTAGCTCAAGCACTCAGTTTAGTTCTATTTGACCTATAGATAGGACCTTATCAAGGGCTATTACTCCGGGTCTAGAAGCGATGCCAATGAAAGGGTACCCCTCATTCTCCAAACCGCTAGCATTACTGAAAAGTCACCATCAGATTGCTTCGTGCCATATCTAGGAGACTCGTTAATGGAATCTTGCGCACTCTGTTAACATGATGTCGGTGTATTCTGCAGCCCCATCCGACTGGTCCACATTTACCCATTTCTTAAAGTATTTTGAAAGAGCCAATTTGTTGCACCCATTCAGTAATAGAGACATGGCTACAAACTGAAAGAATTCTCGTTTCATTTTATCAGGGAGATCGGATTTTTATATCCTTGATAGCCAACCAATAGCAGTCAATTTTTGCAATTGCTTATGTTGATATTTGTATTAGTTACGTGTATGAATTAGTGAATAAAACACCAATATACAAATTTAATAATTTATAAAAATTGATCTCGAATGAAAGTTTTGCTGAAAAACAGATGCTACGAAGATTTTTCTTGTAAGAGGAGATATTTTTCAGAACGTAAATATTACCCACTATTTGCATAGCAAGAGAGAAATGTCCTTGCTTACAATCTAACAGTGTGCGTTGTCTAAAACGTGGATATATATTTGTGTGCCGAAAAGATCTGCGTGTGAATGAATCACTATGGAGGGAAGACAGCATATATTTAAACTAATATGCAAGCTGATACGGTTAAAAATCAGCAAGGAATATCGTCGTAAAATTAAGAAGTAAACAAATTATTTTTATTCATTCAAAAATAAGCAAGTCATGTTTAAATGATATAGAACTTGAAGGAACAGAATGTTAGAATTTAAACAAAAAAATAAACTAAAACTTTTGCGGATATTTAAAAAGTGGATCAGTAAATCTCTTAAAGATTTTATTTACTTATTTGCTTATTATAACATTGTGGTAGGCTCGAAATTAGATTTTTAAAATTAATGATACATCTATTATACTAGATGGTTAGAAATGTATTTTAAACAATAAAGGAGAGAAAAGATTTCAGAAATCATTTTAGGTTTTGGTCCTTCAAATTTTGCGCAGCATGTACAATATTGTCGTCTAGGAATCTTTATGGAATTTCAAAACGAACCCATCAGCGCCGATTAGTCAATAGACGCCAAATTACAGATATATATTAGAATTTACGCTAATTTTTGCATCAAAGTTTAACATTTTTAGTACTGAAATCATTTTATTTTATACTCCAGTCGCGCTATTACGTTCACTATCGGGCAAATACCCTGGGGAAAGGTATGAGCTCCCTTATCCTCCCAGTTATGGGTCAAATAGTACCACCACTGTTCTTCTAGGAGAATAGATTTGGCATTAAATTACCTACAAAGGTTGATATGCCATTAAATAAAGAAACCAAACCGAATCCATTTTATTTTATATATTTCGTGTTCAGTAGATGAGATATTGTACATGAAAATCTAATAACAAAATACTTTATTATTATCAGTAAACATCATACATCATACGGAGGAGAATTGCATGTAGTAATCTTTATCATTTCTTACCATCTGGTGTACATTTTCTAATGGATAACATGAGTTGGAAAATTCTTTTAATTTTAAGGTTATAGATTGCTTTACATTTGTCTAAAACTCTATGAGTCAAACTGATTAAGAAAGGGCATGTGTAGAGACGTTCTTTTAAACAAACAATCTACTTTTGAATGATCATCATGCTTTTTAAATGATGATATTTCATAGTGTACAAACTGCTGTGAGCAAAAATGAAAATTTTGGGTGAACAGAAAACTGACGAGGATGAAATATTTGTTCAGAAAATTAAAAAAAAAAAAAATTCGGGTTTCTAAATATACACCAGTTTCAGATAAACAGACAGTTAAGGGAACAACATATACCAGCTCCACAATAGTATAAAGGCATTTTTACTGCCAGTAGGAATAATTGCGATGCACATCTTATCGCATACCAACCGTAGACGTAGACTTCAGCTTATATATATATATATATATATATTTGATAGAATCTCCCATCAATCTCAATGTGTAAGGGCCCAAGCGTAGGGTAGAAATATGAACCATCGGACTACCTGTACAGTTGATTTGTTTCATGAAGTGAAAATTTGCGGAGAGCCAGTCACACTTCTCAGATAAGCTCATAACGAATTAAAAGTGCAAAAAATGTACTACAGATTCATTTGAACAGCAAAGTTTTTCTTTTTTGACCGTTTGTGATTCCAAAGCTCGAGATAATTTCAATCTACCTTACTTTTCAATTCTCTCCACACACACACACACACACACACACACACACACACACACACACACACACACATATATATATATATATATATATATATTGTGGGGGGAGTATGTAATTTGGTTATTTCAGTAGATTGCTCTCTAAATTATCCCCACCACAAATACAACACAAAACATTACAATCGCGCAAAAGAAATGGAATAGAACACAACGAACATTAAATAACAAACAATTTAATATGCATATAACAGAATATGAAAAACAAAATACATGATGTGTAAATGGCCTTTTGGAAAATAAAGTTTGAAGAAGAGAATAAATTTGTTGAAAGATGTGTGTATTTTCATGTTATCAGAGTCCGTAAATAAGTCGTTCTTACTTACATTAAGTTTAGAGCGGGTTTTTTGATTGTGGCGACAGCGTGTCTCGTTGATGAAAGAAGTTTGTCGGGTTTTCCTTTTGAATATAATTCACGGCCATTTGAAAAGAGGTCATGAACTTTAGTTGAGGAAGGAAAGGAATTGGTTGGACATAGTATCGGCCACTGGCTTAGTGGCTTGTGATCGTCTGTGTCTTCGTTTGTGTGTAAGCTTGTGTCTTGTGTGTCTGGCTTCCTAACTCTGTGTTATTTATATCCTACAATATATATATATCATGTCGTGCCGCTTGCACGGGTATCCCTGACCCTCTCTCGCCACTTCTCCCAATTATTCATCGCCTCCGGCAGGTTTTCAGGGCTACATCTCTTATCCTTATATAGCTGCAGTATGTATGTTCAGCCTTATGTGGGGGTCCATAGGAGTACATCACTTATGAGCTCATCCCTGTTTCTCCAGCAGTGTCCTGCATGTCTGGTTTGTCTAACTATATATATATATATATATATATATATATATATATATATGTATATATGTGTGCGAGTGTGTGTGCGTGTGTGTGTGTGTGTGTGTGTGTGTGTGTGCCTGTGTGTGCACGCGCGTGTGTATTTATAGTTGGCACATCTATACAAAAAGTGTTTTAACTATAATTGTATGGGCATATACATCCATATGAGCGTAGCGTAAATATGGGGCTAACGTTATATGGCGACTGTTAGTTTTTCGTTTAAGTGATCACACACACACACACACACACACACACACACACACACACACACACACACACATACATACATATACACACACACACACACATATATATATATATATATATATATATATATATATATATATATAGTTGTGTGTGTGTGTTTCCGGAACCTTAAACAAATCATGGGAAAGTAACATAAGCAACTCAGTTAATTAAAAATGTTTAAAAAAATAGCACACTGCTACAAAAACATCTGTAATCATGCATTTCTGTAAACAAATGCTTTTCTAATAAAAAAGAAATAACACTGTAATTGTATTATATCATTATCTAACCAGAGTAAAACCAGATTATATATCACCTTAAAGAGAATATCAATGTAAAACAATATGACTCATTCATAACAGCAGTATTTAAAAAAACACATGAAGCATTGTACTTATTATATAATATAAAATTGTTATTTATAATTTCATAAAAAAATACAAATGACTTTTTATACTATCCTTCATAAATATATATGGAAAATATGTAACACTCTCCAAATGATATATTTTTAACTGTTAAGACAAGACATGTTTATGCATTGGTACAAATATTTTTCTCGGTATACAGTAAGTCACATTCTTCATTTCATTTGAAATCCATATTTTCTCCGGCAGACAGTCTCTCTCTAACAGAGGGAATGTCTGCTAGGACTTAATATTATTTCAGTATAGTCTCCAGTATAAATCTTTTGTCTTCCCCCATCATGAATATTTCGCTTTTATTATTCTACACGATATTTTCTCAATTTAGCCTTGTTGAGTGAGGACGAAACCAGCCAGCAAGCTTGTCACTTTTTTTTTGGCCTTTTTATGCTTTTAGTTCCATCATGACGAAAACTTTAGGTCTGTTTATTGCGTTAATAAACTTTTGTATTCCCAAGAATATCTTTAGATACAAATTTTTATATAAAGTGGCATAAACATATATAATTATGTATTGTAAAAGTCCGTTGCCTTAAGAATTTTGTGGATTGTACAATCATCAAACAGAAAAGAGAGAAATATCGTAATTTTACTGTGGTGTAAATACTTGAGTTAGCATGGAAGTACACATCACACACACACACACACACACACATATATATATATATATATATATTGGAGGTGTCCGTTGTGTAATGGTAATCGTCATAGGAAATGGACACGGTGACACGAGTTCAAAGTTCTGGATGAGACCGATGGCATTTCATATAGCACTAATACCCTTGGAAAAGATATGAATCCAATTATTCTCCCTCCAACTATGGGTAAATAGTAGGACAGACAAGGTTCTTCATCGACACTAAAAAATCTGCTTAAGAAAAAAAAAATTAAATTGAGTTCCTCTTGTGTAAAAAATATATAAAGCATCATGCGCAGATAATCTTGAAATGAATTAAAACGATAAAAAATATTTAGTCATTTTTTTATATACTCGGTTTAAAAAATGTTATTTCGATGGGAGTTACTATGTAATATGCTTTTAAATTTTCCCGCGGTTCATCATCCCTGATAACACATTATTGTTATCTTCTTCAATTGATCTCTATGATATACATTATATTCTTCAAGTAAAGATATTTCATGGAAATATAATCTTTTTTAATTCCCACAGGAAGATGCCAAGAATATGTTGACGGGGATTATAAAGATGTGGATATCATTTGGAATTATTTCATAAAGGTACTCCGATTAAGCTGTTATAATTTTTAAAAACAACCTGAATTTAATGAATAGATCGGTAGACTAATTGAAATTGTGAGTGTCCGGGGAATGACGTAATAATTTTTACTATAAAGAATATTATGCGTAAAATAATTCTAGAAAACTTGTAAATATCAATGTTACGCTCTCCTTAAGTGCTTTACTGAATATAACACAGGTTTTCCATGTTTTGAAAATGTAATAATAAATCGTATAACTGCTCGGAACTCTCTATACAGAAGCGTGAAGCTGAACATGTATACCATCTGGCTTACATGATTAAAATAATATTGTATTTGTGGAATCAATAGCTCAAACAAATGACCACCCACCACATGGCACCACTATCAAAGAAAAATCGATCATGCAGTCGTGTCGTCCGTAATGGAACGGACATTATAAATGCGGTCACAATTAGAAAATATCGATTCAAAATAATCGAATGTTTTTGTTGCTTGATCGATTTTACTTATATAATAAATATTTCTTTGGCTTGATCACAATCTGAATATAACTCCAAGGAAAAATTATGGAATCATCGAAACAAATTTGCTCCCAGTTTCTTTCGTTTTATAGAAAATAAAACAAAAAGATTTCTATTTATCAGCGGAAAATTTTGGTTACATGAAATAAAAAGAATTTCACCCCAAATTATATCATTTCAGATATAAAGAGTGTTTCAGAAAATGTTTATATCATTTTGTTACCTAATTAATTGACGAGTTCTTTTGTTGTATTTTGGCCATCAACCCGGCCAAAAATGCCATTCCAAGGTGATGCACCGGAAGGAGGTGACACATTCTAATGGCAGTTATGAGTGGAAATCGCGTGGGCGGAAATTGGCTGATGAAATGGGACGAGGTAAAAAAAATTCCCGTAGTACACTCATAGGCTGATGCACCGGAACTGAGTGACCTGTAAACTGCATGGCAGTTATTTCCGCTTGATGACGATCCAACATGCGATTCCGAAAATCGAGTAGGCGACTGAGTGGGTGTTGAACTATTATATAACTCAGTCAAGACAGAGGTCAGACAGTTGCAGTTAGAGAACGGACGAAGTTATAGACGAGATGTGGTAAGGAAAGCCACACCAGGCCGAAGGGGCTGGGGGCCCCCGATCGAGTTGGGGTTCAGAGAAGTTGCTGATAAGATGCAGTAAAGAAAGTCATCATCCAGCAGAGAGCTGGGCCTCCTGTTGAGCATCTGGAGAACGAGAAAGACACAACAATGACGGCCATAAGAGTGGGGGTCAAAATATTGCAGTTTATGTTCGGTCTCCATCTCCCTCTCACAGTAAAACCCCACACAACATTTTCGAACCCTTACAATAAAGTGAGAGGTACATATATTTATAAAGAAGTCTTCCTGCGTCTTTATTATTGTGTCGTTATGATACTGTAGATGACTATATAAAACTTTCTCAAATGATTTCGACTTTTTTCAGCATCTATAGAAAAAATTCAATGGTTAAAACGTCCTTTCTTGTACAGAGGATAGCATTTATACACCGGAAAAGAAAGAAAAATAATTAGTTTAAAAAACGGAACCTTGAATTTTAAGAAGTTTCTGAATCTACGGTTAAATTTGAGATCATTTCCCCGAGTATTGAACAAGGTTATAGATTATGGAACCATCAAAATTTCTGAATTTGTTTCCAATTAAGTGTATATCGTAGAAAAAAAAAAAAACAAACAAATTATCGACAAGTGACAAATCAATGATGCTTAATAGCCGAATATTTTGTTTTTATGACCTCTACGTAAACTTTTGCTGCATTAGTAACATTTATTTTTTTGTGGGGGGTAAGTTTGAGTTATCCTATAAACATTTGTTATCTTAAGGAAACAAAACAAACAAGTACTTAAAAAATATAATTACTTTTTCTGTCTTATATGATATTTACTTATCATATTTACCAACCCTCCGCTCGGGCAGGATATGACACAAGGTCAATTTTTAAGCGGAGTTTAACAGGTTTGAATTCAGATTTTTCGTTCTCCTAGACTAGTTGCCTCACCAAGGCTGAAGAAACCGGTCTGCCCTACTATTTACCCATAGCTGGAGGGAGAATAATTGGATTCATACCTTTCCCAAGAGTATTAGTGCTATGTGAAATTCAATCAGTCTTGTCCAGGATTTGAACTTGTGTCGCCGTGTCTATTTCCTACGACGATAACCATTACACCACGGGCAACTCCAAATGACTTATATGATATTTGTTTATCTGCTATGAAGTAATAAAGCTTTTTTATGAACACCTAATGGAGGGAATTAAAGCGTTATGCTTTTCTTCAGACTGACCTAAAAAAAAAATTGCCTATTAGAATATTATAAGATAAAACTATATATGGTGAAAATTTGCTTTACTAGTTTCCATTAACATACATTTAATCGTATGGATTCAACATGCTCTTTTCTATCTATCTGTCTATCTATCTATCGAGAAAGAGTTAAATCAGCTGCGTTTTAATGGTAAGACACTGACGAATCAACAACTATTTCATGATTGTTTTTTTAAGGACGTTAGGGCACTTGTTAACCATAGTCTCAGAGATACGTAAAAATTATTATTTTTTTTATTGGCTTCCAAAGGCTTTGGCTTTAAAATCAATATGAGGAAAATCAAACTATTCTATCAGTCATGATGTCATGACCCAACTATGAATAAATCAAACATTACTTTATATTGCTAATCTCTAAGATGGCTAATCTCCTAGATGCCTTCACATACTTAGAATTCTGTGGCACAGGAATAGATGGAGAAATACAAAATGGTATAAGCAAAGCCATTCAAGGCTTTGAAAGCCTTTAACGTTGCTTGAGAAGCACCAAAGATGTATCTTTCAAAGTCAAGATAGAGATCCATAAATCCGTACTTTTCAACTCTCTCCTCAATGGCGGTGAATCCTGGACAAATTATCTTAAATATATAAACGACCTTGATACGTTCCACATTAACTACTTGCGTCAGATATTAGGAAGAAAGTGGAATGATAAACTTCGGGACAGCGATGACCTGAGGAATAGCAGCATTTATGGCATGGCAATGCTCCATATAAAGATTCGGCTGAGGTAGGTAAAGGAACTGTTTCAGATAGAGGATATCAAACTTCTAAAACAACAATTCCCTGGACGTTTTCTACTTCATTATGATAATAAATTACAAAACAAACTTAAGCGGTGAAATTTTCATACTGAGGCATACTAAAAGAAAACTGAAAAACGAAAAAAAAATTTCGCAGATTGTTTCGTAAATTCTTTCGATCCAGATTTCTTAGAGCCAGGATTATATTGTCTGTGCAGTTGTTGCCATGAAGGTTTCATCTTAAATTGTAAAGGTCTTTGAGTTTGGCAGTTATAAAGTTATTCCTATCTTATTAATACGTCTCGCTGTCATTTACAGTGGGTAGCTTCAGAAATCAGTCTCTGAGTACCCAGCGGTCTCCAACAAGGCACTACCTTCACCACCTCCAGCAGGACAGATGATCACTCAGAAGAAGAGGGTTGTAAGAGTAAAATCAGCTTTGGGCACGGCCCTGAGGAACAAAGTGGCCTCTCATTGAAAACTTGGTTAAGAAGATATTGATCAAATATAAACACAAGTGTATATAGAGTATGGCTTCCTCTTCTTCCCCGCTATATAACATATATACCTATGATTATTTCCAGAGGGGAAGTATTTGTGGAAAATCAACTGATGTCCATAGAAAAATAAGGGTTAATTTATAAGCAAAAATAGACTAAAGAAAATGTAATTTTTGTATCTATAGATTTGCATTTATTGATCTATTGGAGCTTATGCGTTTGTTTAATTTTCTTTTGGAATTCATAAACGGCAATTTCCTTAACTTTTCATGAAAAATTCAAAGGATCAAAAGGCAAAATAATATGATAAATCTTTTCTCTCCTAGATTGTTAAAATTACATTTGTTAACTGAATATAATAGACCATCGATATTTTATCTAATTTCGAAGCTACCTCAACCTTATAAAGAAGAAATTTAATAGACTAAAACTTCAGTTGTTTTATCGATTCGTTCTTTAAATCTCAAAACTTTCGAATTTATTCCTTTTAAGTAAAAATCAAATATTCCGTTTGCTCAAGTATGCATCAAAATCACTTAAATTGAACAAATATGTTTTGTTTACATATACACTCATACTAACAATACAATCTCTGTTTTACTCTGTCGAATAGTATTTTAATTTCAATCGTCTACATGTTAGTGCATAAACATATATTCTCTTCTATATAGTGACATACTCAAATAAAGATCTTTTGCACTCGCAAAACATATCACAAAGATTTAGTTTACCGCAAACTACTATATTAAATGTATGAATCTTTACTTCCATGAAATGTAACTATTGGCAAATATTTACAATCTGATTAGCGTTGATGCGTATAACAAGAAATGACTTTGTAATTTCACTCAGGTTAAAAAAAAAAAAATTATCAAATTTGTAAATAGTCGTTATACTTAATCATTTTCATATGTATCCAATATATATATATATATATATGTATATATATAAATATATATATATATATATATATATAGGAAACCAATTTATTTCTCTACTAAAAAAGTGTTACATTCTCGGCAAAAAATAGGCTCCACAAGTTGTATTTTTGCATTTATTGACCAACTGGCGCATTTAAAAATTTGAGATACTTCCCAGACGTCAATATTTGACAGGTCTCAAAAATTTGAAGGACAAAACCCAAAATGTTTTTACTATTTACCAACCCCTCCGCTCGGGCAGGATATGACACAAGGTCAATTTTTAAGCGGAGTTTAACAGGTTTTGAATTCAGAGTTTTCCTTCTCCTAGACTAGTTGCCTAACCAAGGCTGAAGAACCTAGTCCGTCCTACTATTTACCCATAGCTGGAGGGAGAATAAAGGGGTTCATACCTTTCCCAAGAGTATTTGCCCGAAAGTGAACGTAATAGCGCGACTGGAGTACGAACTCGCGTACTACGATTCCGCAGTTCATCGCTTTAACCATTACACCACGAGGACACCCCACCAAAATGTTTTTAGATATATTTTCCCTCTAAGAATATCAAAATGGCAATATTTAGCCAAGTAGAATCATAAATTAATCATAGACAATTTTTAATCTAATTTTGATGTACCTAAATTGTATAGATAAGCGAAGAAAATATGTATTCCCTATGTTTGGAATTATTAATTTCTAAACAACCTTTTGGGGTTTTTTTTGAGAGAAAATTTAGCATCCTTTCCTTCTAGTGTAGATTTTATTTCAACGTTGTCCATTTTTCTTTAAATTCAACAAATTCATTAATGTTTACATAGAGGCATTACTTCTATTACTGCTCAAAATATATTGTTTCAATTAGCATCACCATTATTTATTCCTGTCGCTATAGAATCTTCTCAAAAGATGATTTGCATTAAATATGTCAGCTGGAAGTGTACGCATATTTCATATTTTTCAAAAAAGGCCTACCTCTGAACTCAATATGTCTTTACTTGAAAGCAACGGCATAAGTTAATGTAGACAAATACTCAGAAAAATATCTGGTTCAAACTTGGGAGCATTTTCCAATCATGTAAAGATATCAGGTTCTTTTAAACAAACCTCAGTGCACAAGTGTTAAAACCATGAGACCATCCAACTTATCATAAAGGAGACGTGTTCTGCCCCCGAGTGATGAATAAACTTTGATGCAAAATGTGCATATCAATCACAACACTGCATCAAAGAACCTTGTAAGGATGCAGAAAAAAAAAGACAAGTTCACAAATATATCAATATCCGTAGTAAGACGAGTAGTATGAAGATTTTTACGAAATGGCTACACCACAAGAAAATACCAATGCTTCAAAATAATCAGAAAAAGATTGACGAGAGTCTTCAATTGCAGCTACATTGCTGGGTCTCGAAGAAAATTGCTGGAGATAGAGACAAAAAGGTGGCAAACAGTTTATATGAAAAAGTGCGGGACCATAGGGATATGCGGACAGAGAGAGAGAGAGGGGGTAGAGAGAGAGAGAGAAAGAGAGAGAGAGAGAGTTTCACGGTAATCCTTACCATTAGCCTGAAACTAAAGATGACTATACCCAAGAGTCATTTAGAAAAGGAAAAGTATAAACATAGTTTTTTTGTTAAACGTACGCTGATACCATATTATTTAAAATTCATTTAAACCAAGAGTTAATTTAATGTGTGTGTCTAGAAATGTTTCCGTTTAAACTACTGAAAATAGCGGTAACTCAAATTGATTGTTCAGGGCTTGAACAGAGGTAAATCATCAAGATATTATCGGTTAAAAGCCCAAAGACCAAAACAATTACACACACACACACACACACACACATACACACACACACACACACACACACACACACACACACACACACACACACACACATATATATATATATATATATATATATATATAACTGTATATATGAAATCAAATAAATAGATACCATATATATATAACCTTTAAATTTATTACATATAAAAATATGATATAACATATATATACATATACATACATTCAGTATATATATATGGGGGGCGTGTGTATGTGTGATGTCCACATGAATATTATATGCCTGTATGTATACGTATAAATATTACATATCTATATTCGAATCTTTACAAAAAGAAAATGACACAACTATTTTTATACACAGCTCCTCACAACACCCACCCTCAATCATCAAACAAATACCAAAATCCATTTGACGTTGACTATCAGACAACTCATCCTGCATCGACATATTTAACAGCAAAAAGAATATATTCAACAACGCATTAAAAAAGTGGATATAGACAAAAAGTAAAATGCTCACAACCAAAAAACAAACCCCAAAAAGACAGAAATAGAAACATAATCTTATTTAACCCACCCTGGAGCAAAAGCGTAAAAATTGATATTAGCAAAAATTATAAAACTCATAGAAAAATACATTTCCAATCAAAGAATCTTGGTCAAAATCTTCAACAAAGATAACTTCAAAATCACCCATGACTGCACAAAAAACAGGACCCAAATTATAAGAAAGCACAGCAACAAATAGAAAACAACGCAACCGAAACAAACAATCAGTGAAATTGCAGAGAGAAAGAAACTTGCCCCATACGGGGAAACTGCCTCAAAAATGTGGTTTACAAGGCCTCGGTAAGGACAAACAATTCAACAAAATACTACCTCGGCGCAACGATTAGAACCTTCAAAGAACATATGCCCGCAAACTATCGTTCTCAAATAGAAAATACTCAAACAATACAAAACTATTAGCAGACAAAAGGAAACTAAAAGATAGAATGTCACACAAAGCATCACTTAGAAGTTATAAAATCAGCCTCCACCTACAATAAAGTATCAAGAAGATGCTTTCTTTGCCTGCATGAAAAAGTTGCAATAATCACCTCCCATAAAAAAAATACAGTATTCAACCACAAATCTGACATAATCTCAAGATGTCGACCTGAATACAAACTTATTCTATTCCAATTTGACCCAAACACATAAACATAACAACTAAAACGTCCTCCCCTTTTCCTTCGTTTTTTAAGCACCACTTTTATTTTCATATTTACATATATTTCTGCCATCTAAAATTCCTGCATGTTCTTTCAACCTACCCCAACAGTTTCATCTACTCCTTTCTTGTTACATCATCCATCATCCATTATTGACACCGCACTAATAATCTAACTTAATCACCGACAATAAGAGCTATTTTTCCCACATTGTCCCATTATGAGAACCACAAATATTGCCAGTATGTGCAAGCGATAGTTTTTTCTTCTGTCAATAACTGTAAGCGCATTTTTTTTCATTATTACATCATCAGCTCCAACTCAAATTGTTAGAGACCGTCATTTTTATAATTGTTACAATTATCATCATCATTATTGCAACAACTAACGAAAATTTGACATGATTTTTGATAACTGAACATAACCCATAAGTAACACCAATAACGATAGACACCAAAAGAACTATCATCATTGAAATAAAAAAAAATAAATAAAAGATAGAATATTTTTTAAAAATCTTTCTTAAATAAAAGTAACGAAACGATAATTTTAATTATAATAATCATCACTAAATAAAGTTCACCACGAAAAAGATATTTCATATTCACATCTTGCCTAATCGGATGGGGCTGTAGAATACACCGACTGCTTCTCTGCAGAGGGATAAGACCCCCCCCACACACACACACCCACAACGAGTGTCCTGTTTATGACACTAAACAATCTGATGGTGAGGTTCCAGTAATGCTTGAGCTTTGGGGAATGCGGAGTACCCCTTCATTGCCATCGCTCCCAGGTCCACTCTGGCCCAGAGTGGTAGCACCTGATATGGGCCTATCTATGGGTTTTAATAGAACTAACAGCATACTTATGCTAAACTGAATAGCATGAAATAGAAATGTTTTTGACAATTAAACCGTACTTACATTTAAACTGCGTACTTATGCTTAACTGAATTATTTGAAATAGAACTATTTTTCGACATTAAAACTGTATTTACACTAAACTGAATTGTTAAATATAACTGCTTGAATAGTTCGAAATGGAAATGTTTTTGACAATTCAACTGTGTACTTATACTAAACTGAACTGTTTTCAATAGAACAGATTATTTACATAAAAATGGATTTGGCGTTAAATAACCTACAAAGGTAGATATGCCATACAACCCCAAAAAACAAACCATATTCACATCAAATAAATCTTTAGCTATCAGAAAATTAGGTTGGTTCAAGAGAAAAAAGAATTCATTCTGCCCGTAAAAATCTGTTTCTTCCACATCTACCAGCACTCTTCCCTTTTCACACTCTCTCCTTTTACCTCATCCTTTCCAATTGACTGACAGCGAAAATACGTGTATATATGTAAAGATTCAAAACCTATGGACATATACACCACCATGTAAAACACACACACACATATATATATATATATATATATATATATATATATATATGTACCTGTTGTATCATTGATATTGTGCACGACTTACAAGACTCATTAAATAAGTTTCCAGACATTTTCGTATGGGCACTTTTATTGATAGTACACACATGAAACTCTAGTCCTATTCGAAGTAATCTGCTCCGGCTGCGATGCATTTGTTGTACCGATCCAACAACTTCTAGAAGGAGGCCCCATGGAAGTCCCCTTGTGTGAGCGTGTCATTGACCCTCGTCACGGCCTCTTTCACCTCCTCAATTGTCTCATAACGAGAGCCTCTAAGTTTTTCCTTGGGCTTAGGGAATAACCAAAAGTCACTATAGAGAGAGTGAGGAACTGTCTTGATGCCTATTATGGTCAAATAGTCTGTGACAAGGATGGAGTTGTTGACTGGCGCATTGTCCTGGGGGAAATGCCACTGACACGATTTGAAGAACTCTGGCCGCTTCCGACGGAATCTCCTCCTGAACTCCCTTAAAACCTCATCATCGTAATCCTTGTTGACTGTCTGTCCAGTGGGAACCCAGTGCATGTAGATCATAAAAGAGCTATCAAAAAAGGGCTCATCGAAAGTTTGTGGGTGGATTTGCGCTGTCTGGCCTTCTTGGGTCTGGGAGAACCTGCATGCTTCCACTGGGAACTCTGTCTCTTGGTCATAGCAGTAGATCCAGCTTTCATCGCAGGTCACCCTAGCATCAAGAGCAGCGGGACCTGAATTGTACAGCTTGATCATGTCCCTGCTGTCGTGACAACGTTATTCTTTCTGATCTTCTCTGAGAACACTTGGGACAAACTTCGCACAAATCTTCCGCATCTTCAGGTCCTCGCGAATAATTGTGTGTACACTTCCCACACTGACATCAAACTGTGCACTTACTGTCTCTATAGACACACGATGGTCCTTATCCATGAAATTCTTTATTTGGCTAATCAACTCTGGTTTTCTGACTTCCTTATTCCTCCCACACCTCTCATCATCCCTCACAGACTCCCTGCCATCCTTGAATCTCTTATGCCACTCAAAAGCTGATGCTCAATGTATGCAAGATGGTCGAAAACTAGTCTGAAGCATTCCATGCGTTTCTGTGGCATTTTTTTCATGTTTGAAACATAATTTTATTGCATATTGTTCTTCTAAAGTGTCCTCACGTCCAGATTGCATTTTTTAAATTCAGCAGCTGTGACAATCAGGCTTTAGTAGGGTGTATTCCAATTGCTGCTGTAACTGTTCATTGGAACATGAAATCATAAAATTGGTCAGTCATCTCATAAGATGTATAGCAATAACATACTGAATTTTCAATCGTCTACGACAATGTTAATTCCTGTACAAAAAAATGTCTGATATTATATTGAAGGCACCTCGTAGTTATACAGCATAATTTTGTCCACCGATTGAATTAGTTATAACCATAACCAATTACTATATATATATATATATATATATATATATATATATATATATATAAGGCACACTGGTGCAAACAAAGTAATTTGCCTCTTAGTGAATGTAAACCGAATGATGGGATTATGAATCTGGATTATACCCATAGTGTTCAGGATCCTATTGTTATTGAAGGACAGCACCCTGGAGGAATTCTAAGCAAACCAAGAATCCAGTGACCCAAAGGTAACCAGAAAGTTATTAGAATAAATCTTGACTAGGTACATTTATTTACGCTTAAAACCCATCTTACGGCTTCTATTAGACAGTTTTAGATTTCTCTCTTTTTTTCTTTTTTTGCGAAATTATATATGACGTTTGTTTGCAGAAGCTTAGTCCAACAATAGAAAGAAGAAAAGAAAAAACGATCATATTGACGAAAGTAAAAAGCACGCTAAAACAATGACCTAATATGATAGTGAAATGTGCATGTTAAATGAATGATTATAAATAACGATTTTTACAAACTTATCAGAAAGCTAACTCATTAAACATCATTTAGAACTTCAGCTACAAGGAGGAACTTTCGTTGCGTTTGGCTTTATACCTTGACCGGTAGCAAAAACTGATGATGCCAAAGGAGTGTCAGAATCACTTTAGCTCTCACAATTGTGGCATTTCACCTGGTGAATGGCTGATGAGGACAAAGAATCACACGTGTTCTAACACATTGTATGATAAATTTGAAAATAAAAATAAAAGAATGAAATTGATTATATATATATATATATATATATATATATATATATATATATATATTATATATATACATATATGTATCAGAAAGGTGACATTTCCACACTAGACGGAATCTCTCTGTAAGTGGTTGACAAATTCACCTACCTAGGAAGCAGTGTCTCATCAACCGAAAAAGACATCGACACATGCTAACGAATGCATGGACAGCTATCGATAGGCTTTCAATCATATGGAAATCAAACCTGATCGATAAAATGAAACGCAGTTTCTTACAGGCTGTGGTCGTGTCGATACTGCTATATGGATGCACTACTTGGACGCTGACTAAACGGAAGCTAGACGGCAATTATACAAGAATGTTGAGAGCAATATTGAACGAGTCCTGGCAGCAACACCCCACAATGCACCAAATATACGGGCACCTACCACCTATCACGAAAACTATATAAGCTAGACGAACCAGACATGCCGGACACTGTTGGAGAAGGAAGGACGAGATCGTAAGTGATATACTCCTGTGGACCCCCGCATATGGCCAATCAAAAGCAGGACGGCCAGCTCGAACATACATACAGCAGCTTTGTGATGATACGGGATGTAACCCTGAAGACATACCAGAGGCGATGAAAGAAAGGGAGACGTGGAGAGAGAGAGAGGGTCAGGGATATCAGTGCTAGCCTCACGACATGATGATGATGATGATGATGATGATGATGATGATGATGTTAATTATGTATGTATGTATATATGTAAGTTTGTACGATGCATGTACTTAAATAGATATTAGTTATATAATATATAAATGTAATCTTTCATGTATGTCAACATATAAATATAAAAATATTATATATGAATATATAAATATCACACACACATATATATATATATATATATATATATATTTATGATACATATCATATCTATTGCACATCTACGCAATATATATATATATATATATATATATATATATATATTTATATGTGTGTGTGTATTTTACATGGTAGTATTTATACTCACACACGCGCATACATACATAAACATGCATAAGCTATATATAATACGTGTTTTATTTACATACGACGCATATAAATTTACACTCAACCCCACCACACACACACACACACACACACACATATATATATATATATATATATATATATATATTAGAGCAGTATATGGTTGTCACTATATGACTTGGTGGGTTTGTGACAGACAAACATCGGTCTAATTTGTAGACTGGTAAATATCTGCTCATCTTTTTCGGTTTCTCTGTTTAATGACATATCAACCTTCGTGGGTTATTAAATGATAAATTCATCCTTCTAGAAGAACAGGAGTGATGGTATTTCACTCATTGCTGGGAGAGTAAATTACTTCATACCTTTCCCAAGGGTATTTGTCCGAAATTGAACGTAACACGGTGACTGGAGTTCGAACTGGCTTATCACCATTCCGCAGTCCAAGGCTTTAACGATTACACCACAGGGACACTCCCCTGCTCAGTAACAGTG